>LPNX010616991.1:258786-416286 GCA_001517045.1 Pseudotsuga menziesii | reverse complement strand
TTATCATCATCATCATGATCATCATCAACATGATCATCATCACCACCATCATCAACGTGAACATCCTCATCATCATCATCATCATCATCATCATCACCATCGTCATCATCATCATCATCATCATCACCATTCCCACCATCATCTTCATCATCCTCATCATCATCATCATCATCATCAACATGATCATCTTCATCCTCATCGTCATCATCATCCTCATCATCATCACCATCAAAATCATCACCATCATCATCATCATCATCATCATCACCATCAACATCATCTTCATCATCTTCGTCTTCATCTTTATCATCATCATCATCCTCACCATCATCATCACCTTCACCATCATCATCATCATCATCATCAACATGATCATCATCAACATCACCATCATCACCATGATCATCATCACCACCATCAACATCATCTTCATCATCTTCATCTTCATCTTCATCTTCATCATCATCCTCATCCCCATCATCATCATCACCTTCATCATCATCATCATCATCATCATCACCATCAACATCATGAACATCATCATCATCATCATCATCCCCATCATCATCATCACCTTCATCATCATCATCATCATCATCATCACCACCATCATCAACGTGAACATCCTCATCATCATCCTCACCATCATCATCATCATCATCTTCATCATCATCATCATCGTCATCACCATCGTCGTCATCATCACCGTCAACATCATGAACATCATCATCATTCATGTGTAAGTAAACACAACAATATCATCATTCATGTGTAAGTAAACATCATCATCCTTCAACAATATAATATCTATTATGTGATAATTCCCTTTAGACAATGGCATTTTGTAGGGAAAAGCATGCAACATATTTAAGAAATTAGTAATTAAGGAAATAGGAAAGCCTTAGTCGTGCACCCACCTCATTAATTATACTTAACAGTATCGCATGCGCGATTTGCATTTTTGCCCGCCTTGTTGTGATGGTGACTGGGATGTGTGTGAATCATTGGATTGGGTTGATGGATGGGATCGCATATCACTTCCACTTGATCAGCGTGCGATTGTTGAGTTAACTCCATTGGAAGAAGACCAATCGTCTATTTCTATAGATTTTGATCATGTATCAGACCTTGTACAACCTGGTATGATGCATTTTCTTAACATTTTTTTGTAAAATTTACGTAGTTTTGAAACTCACATTAATGGCCTTGTATCACACGGAAAATATTTGATCATATACCTACAATCATACTATGTAGGACACATATACGCAGTGGTTGCCTCAAAAGATAGTGAATGGGGTGGTGATTACTGGTTGGCACATTGTATAGAGGGAAAGCAAACCCTCATTATGTCCATGACTGATGATGAAAACAACCACTTCCCCATCGGGTCTATGGTTGTTAAAGGTGAATATCTTACACATGACAACAATGCAAGAAAGAAGGGTGGATATGTTTACAGGGATTACAAACCAGGTGCAAGTGTGTATCACTTTACCAACTTAATTATTCGTACAAACCTCCAGGTACTAGTCAGAATTCATCGAAGTTACGCTACTTCTTACCGGATACAGAGCACGAGAGACTAATGGAGACCATCATTATAAGAGATGATCCGGAGGGTTTGGTTGTATGATAATAGGTGGGATCTAGCATGATGAGCATCATCCTCATCACCACCATCTCTAACAACATCATGAACATCATCATCATCATCATCATCATCATGAACATCATGAACATCATCATCATCATCATCATCATCATCATCAACATCCTCATCATCATCATCACCATCAACATCATGCACATCATCATCGTCCTCCTCATCCTCATCCTCGTCCTCATCATCACCATCGACATCATGAACATCATCATCATCATCCTCATCATCATCACCATCAACATCATGAACATCACCGTCATTCATCATCATCATCATCATCATCATCACCATCAACATCATGAACATCATCATCATCATCCTCATCCCCATCATCATCATCACCTTCATCGTCATCATCATCATCATCATCATCATCATCACCATCAACATCATGAACATCATCATCCTCCTCCTCATCCTCATCCTCGTCCTCCTCCTCATCATCACCTTCATCATCATCATCATCATCCTCATCATCATCACCATCAACATCATGAACATCATCATCATCATCCTCACCATCAACATCATGAACATCATCATCATCATCCTCATCATCATCATCACCATCACCATCATGAACATCATCATCATCATCCTCACCATCAACATCATGAACATCATCATCATTCATCATCATCATCCTCATCATCATCATCACCATCAACATCACAGACATCATCATCATCATGCTCATCATCATCCTCATCCTCATCATCATCATCACCTTCGTCATCATCATCATCATCATCCTCACCTTCATCATCATCATCACCATCAACATCATCCTCATCATCATCCTCACCATCAACATCATGAACATCATCATCATTCATCATCATCATCCTCATCATCATCATCACCATCAACATCATCCTCATCATCATCCTCACCATCAACATCATGAACATCATCATCATCACCATCAACATTATGAAAATCATCATCATCATCCTCACCGTCACCATCAACATCATGAACATCATTATCATCATTCTCATCACCATCCTCACCATCAACATCATGAAGATCATCATCATTCATCCTCATCATCCTCGTCATCATCATCCTCACCATTAACATCATGAACATCATCATCATCATCATCCTCATCACCACCATCTCCAACAACATCATGAACATCATCATCATCACCATCAACATCATGAACATCATCATTATCAACATCCTCATCATCATCACCGTCAACATCATGAACGTCATCATCATTCATGTGTAAGTAAACACAAAGTATAATATCTAAGTAAACATCACCATCCTTCAACAATATCATCATTCATGTGTAAGTAAACATCATCATCCTTCAACAATATAATATCTATTATGTGATAATTCCCTTTAGACAATGGCATTTTGTAGGGAAAAGCATGCAACATGTGTAAGTAAACACAAAGTATATGTGGGTGGAAGCAATATTTTTCCTTTTCCCAGTACCCTAAAGAAAAATCTTGAGAGTGTAACCCTTAACCTAATAAGTTCTATAATATGCATGGTGTAGGTTTATATCTATAAACAAAAGCTATATTAAAGCAAAACCAATGTTTTTAACTCAAAATTTCAATTATACTGTTGATGCAACATGTTAACACTAGTACATGTGTATATTAACACTAGTAAATTGCTGCTCCGTGAGGTTTTTTGCACATCGGGCCCAAGTCCACGAGGAGTCCCTAAACGGTATCTGGAGGTGACCTACAACTCGCCATAGATCAATGCTCAGGCCTCTGATCGATGAACCATCGATTCCATTGGATTTGTGACGTGGGATTTTAGCTAGGGGGGGACCTCTCCCTCCTGTCCATTGCTCGATGACCTCTGTCTACGGTGGGTTCTGAATCTAGGGTTTCGCTCAGTAGGGGACAATGCAGTCATGCCAACAAGGGCCAAAGCTGGAAATCCATGGATGGTGGGGATGCGGTTGGCATTGCCATATTTCCCATGCCCAAACACACTAGCAGGAGTTGACAGAATTCAAAATTGCCGCTCTGTGAGGTTTTTTGCGCACCAGGCCCAAGTCCACCGGGTGTCCCTGAACAGTATCTGGAGGTGACCTGCAACTTGCCATAGATCGATGCTCGGGCCTCCAATTGACAAACCGTCGATTCCGTTAGATTCGTGACGTGGGATTTTAGCTAGGGGGGGCCTCTCCCTCTTGTCCATTGCCCGATGACCTCCTTCTACGGTGGTTTCTGAAGCTAGGGTTTCGCTCAGTAGGGGACAATGCAGTCACGCCAACGAGGGCCAAAGCTGGAAAGCCACGGATGGTGGGGATGCGGTTGGCATTGCCATATTTTCCATGCCCAAACACACTAGCAGGAGTTGACAGAATTCAAGATTGCCGCTCCGTGAGGTTTTTTGTGCACCGGGCCCAAGTCCACGAGGTGTCCCTGAACGGTATCTGGAGGTGACCTGCAACCCGCCATAGATTGATGCTTGGGCCTCCGATCGACGAACCGTCGATTTCGTTGGATTCGTGATGTGGGATTTTAGCTAGGGGGGGGCCTCTCCCTCCTATCCATTGCCCAATGACCTCTGTCTACGGTGGTTTCTGAAGCTATGGTTTCGCTCAGTAGGGGACAATGTAGTCACACCAACGAGGGCCAAAGATGGAAAGCCACGGATGATGGGGATGCAGTTGGCATTGCCATATTTCCCATGCCCAAATACACTAGCAGGAGTTGACAGAATTCAAAATTGCCGCTCCGTGAGGTTTTTTGTGCACCGGGACCAAGTCCACCAGGTGTCCCTAAATGGTATCTGGAGGTGACCTACAACTTGCCATAGATTGATGCTCGGGCCTCCGATCGACAAACCGTCTATTATCTCTAAGGTTGTTTCACCTGTTTATTTTTAAATTTTTTATTATGACTTGTTTTTATTGTTTTCATTTTGCTTTGTTTTATAATTTATGGTTGATTGATCGCCATTAGGGTTTCCTTTGTTACCTAAAATCATCAAAATTTTCATTCATTAACTATGAGCCCATGTATGTGCAAAGGAGTATATGTTATATGGTGAATTCTCACAGCTGGCAGCATCTATCCAAACTGGCAGCATATCCTGAACTGGCAGTATTTTAATTTCTGATAGCAGAATGTCAAATTGGCATTTATTTCAAAAGTTTATTCATATCATGGAATATAAAATGATATTAAGCTTTTATAATATTCATAATTATGGGGCATTCGGCATTGACATGTTTTAAATGAAAATGCACCCTTGTCCACGAACTCACGACTTGTGTGGTGGCATTTATGGAAAAGTACACATGTTGTCATTTCAAAGTTTGAGTCATTCATGTAATGAGTGCCAGCATTGATCGTGGCCAAAATCAAGTTAATGCACATTTTCCCCCAAAATTTCTCTTATCATTCTGCTGGTTAATTGAAGAGGGGTATTCGCAGGCCTGTTGGTCTATTGTCTATCTCCATTGGTGATGAGCAGCATCATGTAGGGTTTCAGTGATTAGGGTTTGCTTTCAAAATCTATGTTCTGGTTTCAGGGTTCGTATTACAATGTATATACTTCCCAGCATTTCGAAGCATGCAGTTACAACACAGATTTTCATGTTTAGGGCTGTATAAGCTGAAGGCATCTTAGATCTACATTACTAACTGAGGTTTGAGGAGGCTCACAGGTAAGACCTATGAACCTTTTTGGTTGTATTTTTACTGTCATATTTATTCAATCGTGCTTGTAAAGTAATCAAATTAGAACCAACACAGACATAGGTGCATTATTCATAGGCTAGATGCTAGCATGAAGTAAAGACTTACCATAGAGGTAAATGCAGCAAAGTGTGTGTGTTTTTGTTTGAGATTTAAAGGCCGTCGGTCCACACAGCAGAGTTGGAATCTCTTTAGGGTTTCAAATTTCAAAGGGAAGCGATGAAGAAGAACCAGAGGCTATAGTTAAAAGGAAACTTGGTGGTATCATTTGCAGGATGGAACCAAGTAATACAGATTGGATAAAACAATTTCCCAGGTCTGGCAAGCTTATGCAGAAGTCTGGATGGTGTTAAATTGTTATTTGATTTTGAACTTATGTTGTTCATTTTGAAACATGTATGACACTTGTAGTTTAATACTTTTTAAGGGGTTAACTTCCCAATTTTGGAGGAGGTTCGATCCTTGAATATAGGATCTATAGTTAGTTTATGATAGATTTTTTGTATAGAAGGCAGTCTCGACTGAAGCACTAGAGGTTGGCAATTTTGGAGAATGCAAGCTCAATTGTAAGCATTGCCTGTATGACATAGACTTTATGCAGCTTCTGTACAGGTTCTATTTTTGAATGAAACATGATGATGATTTGCCTATATGTCTTATGAATTGTTTTTCTGATAATTTTATTATGCATATGGTCCATTACATCCCATTGCACTAATTCTTATTGTGAGATACAATTATATTTACACTGTGGAAAACATAGGCAGTTTCACTTCTTGTCTTTATGATCATAGTAACCTTGCTATTGAACTCTATGTTTTATCTCATGTTATACAGTTCCTATGGATTACCTTGCAACACTGATTGACCTACCAGCCTACATTTTCATCAATGCTTTGATTTTCTTACCAATACTTGTGTGTGACATATACCAGCTTAGTTTATTGTAAACTGTGTGATGCTTTTTACAGTTTTTTGATTTCATACCAGTTTAGTCCACTTATAATTGTGTGATCTGTACAAACAACTTTAATTTTATATTAGCCTATTTCTTCAGTCATTGTTTGATTTCACTTACAGATTTCATGTTATACTAGCCAAGTTCTTTATAGTTCTGTGAAGTTCCATTAGCCCTGGTTTCATACCATCTTATGTTTTCAAGTTGATTTCATTCGATTTGTACATTTGAAAACAAGATTTCCTTAAGCTTGAACCCCTGTAGTCTAGGTTCAACTTTAGGGATAACACCGTCAATTCTGTTGGATTCATGACCTGGGATTTTAGCTAGGGGGGGGGCCTCTCCCTCCTGTCCATTTCCCGGTGACCTCTGTCTACGGTGGTTTCTGAAGCTAGGGTTTTGCTCAGTAGGGGACAATGCAGTCACACCAATGAGGGCCAAAGCTGGAAATATATGGATGGTGGGGATGCGGTTGGCATTGCCATATTTCCCATGCCAAAACACACTAGCAGGAGTTGACAGAATTCAAAATTGCCACTCCGTGAGTTTATTTGCGCACCGGGACCAAGTCCACCAGGTGTCCCTGAACGGTATCTGGAGGTGACCTACAACTCACCATATATCGATGCTCAGGCCTCCGATCGACGAACCGTCAATTCCGTTGGACTCGTGACGTGGGATTTTAGCTAGGGGGGGACCTCTCCCTCCTGTCCATTGCCTAATGACCTCTGTCTATGGTGGTTTCTGAAGCTAGGGTTTTTCTCAGTAGAGGACAATGCAGTCACACCAACGAGGGCCAAAGATGGAAAGCCATAGATGGTGGGGATGCGGTTGGCATTGCCTTATTTCCCATGCCCAAACACACTAGCAGGAGTTTACAGAATTCAAAATTTCTGCTCCGTGAGGTTTTTTGCACACCGGGCCCAAGTCCACGAGGTGTCCCTGAACGGTATTTGGAGGTGACCTGCAACTCGCCATAGATCAATGCTCGGGCCTCCGATCGATGAACCGTTGATTCCGTTGGATTCATGACGTGGGATTTTAGCTAGGGGGGGGCCTCTCCCTCCTGTCCATTACCCAGTGACCTCAGTCTATGGTGGTTTCTAAAGCTAGGGTTTCCCTCAGTAGGGGACAATGCAGTCACACCAACGAGGGCCAAAGTTGGAAAGCCACGGATGGTGGGGATGTGGTTGGAATTGCCATATTTCCCATGCCCAAACACACTAGCAGGTGTTGAAAGAATTCAAAATTGCCACTTCGTGAGGTTTTTTGCGCACCGGGCCCAAGTCCACGAGGTGTCCCTGAATGGTATCTGGAGGTGACCTGCAACTCGCCATAGATCGATGCTCAGGCCTCTGATCGACAAACCATTGATTCCGTTGGATTCGTGATGTGGGATTTTAGCTAGGGCGGGGCCTCTCCCTCTTGTCCATTTCCTGGTGACCTCCATCTACAATGGTTTCTGAAGCTAGGGTTTCGCTAAGTAGGGACAATAGAGTCACGCCAATGAGAGCCAAAGCTAGACAATGCATTTCATGCCAACGAAGGCCAAACTTGGAAAACCCTATCCCTAACTAGGGTTTATTATTTAACATGCATGTCCCATTACCATAAATCCCATTACCATAAACCTATGAAGGAAACCCTAATCCTAACCCTAATCTTATCCTACTGTCACAACTCAATTCAGAATCAAACTAATGTCGAACTAAACTTTTTCAAATCCGATGGACTTATGCTTCAAATCATGTTGATTCACAAAGTTGATTCTCAGTCTTTGGATTCTATTGTAGTTCCTTTAATGCTAAGTGATTAGTCATTGGGTGCATGAGGTTTGTTGAATAGTGTTGTTGGTTGTTGATGAAATGTAAAGCATGTATTGCACTTAGTTTTATTAAATTACACTTGAGCATTGACTTAACTTGTAATTTAATGAATCCAAACTCACAATTTTTAATTAGATATATCCAATTGGTGTGCAAGTAGTGAGTTCATTGAAACCTTGAAATACATTGTATATTGCACTTATACTTATTCAATTACATGAGCAAGAACTTTGACTTTGGTGTGCATGTATTGAGATCATTGAAACCTTTAAATATAATAGTTTTTTCTTTTGACATAGTGCATTCATAAGTAATAGATAATCCTCACAAATCAATACAATAGATTGAAACAAGAACATGTGGAAACCAAAGAACAAATTCAAAGTGAAATGTATATTGCCTCCTAACGAAGCTTTTTCCTATAGACACATGATTATGATTGGAATGTTTTATGGATTATCAAGAATGGGAGTGAATGTACATTTTTGTCATTACATAGTTTATTGTAATTGTGCATTGTTCTCAAATTTATAACTGATATCTCCATACATTCGTAAAATCTATAAAAAAATTGGGAACATTACACATAGAAACATTCTTCGCCACACATGTATAATCACACTTAAAAGACTGAACCATGAATATCTCAAGAGCCTTGATATGAAATATTTTTTATACCATGAAAGTTATAATACAAAAATATAAGGCCTAGATCTATGGCCTGTCAATGTACATGTATCAAAAACATATTTGATGTACATGTGCAAACAAAAGTACATCTTTCCTGGACCGCGCCCCTATACTCTAACTCCGGACTGTACATAAAAAAACATATTTGTCCTGGACTAACACATCAAAATTCTAACTTTCTCTTGTTTTTCCCAGACCCTGATGCTCTTTGGCTTCGTCTATGACCACTGTGCATCTCTGGCGACTGCAAATCAATGACAATATTTCTTGATTAGGTAACTAAGCTAGTACTGTCCATCAATAAAAAAGTTTGAAAATTTAAAATATGACTCAATTGTAAATTAAACAAAGACTCACTGCATCTATCGGGGGTATAGGTGCCTGTGGTGTCGAGGGTGTAGGTTCCTATGCTGTACTCGACCTTGCAGCGAGCCTCTTTGCCATGCTTTTCTGCAAATAAAACAAAATATGTCAATTATCTCAAGAATTATCAACATGTACATGAATGAGAAAGTATTAATCAATTATCTAAAAAATGAATATTTCACCGAAAAAACCATTTCTAGGAGATGAGGCTGGTGCTCTTCAGTAATAAGAGGAGCCGTAGGTTGAACATCAACCTCAGTTGCATGCACTAATGGACCAGGGCATGGCTACATTCACCAAATGATTAAATAGTTAGACATCGTGCATGTCCAGAAACAATACAAATGAAATGTACAATTACAAATATTCAAGTAGATGTACCTCACTGTGACTTATCCCTATTGTAGATGCGGCATTGACAGCATCATCAACAATCCCACTAAGGTCTGGCATGGATGACTCTACATCCTGATGCTGTAAACATGCGAAAATAACATTAAGAAAAACCACTTGTGAAGTGAATACATAGCTAACCAACAACTGCCATTGGAAGTGTGTACATTACCGTGGGATGAGTAGGTTGATCCTCATGCACAGCTGCTCTGTTCAAGGAAGAGGGACCTCGTCTGGTGTAAACAACCCCCTTGTCTATGTTTGGACTATGGGGAGATCCATACCAAAGAGGTGGTGCAGGGATCTGTGATGACGTCTACATTCATAAAGTGTTACCATAGTTAGACATGGATTTGAATGGATGGAATAATATGTACTGAAAAAATAACATGTTGTAATATACATACCCCTTCCTGGGACATATCTCCACCACGGGAGTGACCGCTTCCATCAATTTCGTGCTCCTCTTCATATGCATCTAGCATCTGCAAGTTTAAAAATTATATTTACATTAGCGATCTCTATAAAGGAGTGTATAGTAAGAAATTTAAATAATTCAAACAAGATTCAATCATAACCCATGTACTTACATTCTTTAAGTAGTCGTAAATTCCACCTTGGACTATGTTGTTGATATCTTCATCTTCAGCATCATGTTCCAAGTGGGGTTGCTGCAACTTCAAAAATTGTAAATATTAGACATTTTAATAAATTAATCAAGACTAACACATGCATTAACAAAATTATACATGTAATAAAAAATTGACAAGTGTTTAGATATTACCTCAACTGTGGTTCTCTAGGTCTCGGGTACAACCACACCGGGTGCAGTACCACCCTCGTGAGAGGCATCAAACTCCTTCAAGAGTAAATATTGCATATATGTTACGAATCTTTTAATATGTTAGATATAGTATGGAACAATTAAAAATTGAGTTCAATAACAGAGTTTTAAAACAAATTCCTTACCTAACCACCAGACATCGTACTGGTACCATGTCTTGGTCCAAGACCATAACAGGGTCCCCCACATGATGTGCAGACGTGCGGCTCGCTCTGAGGCACATGGGATGTCGGTCTATCCCCACCAATAGATGTCCCTCCACCACCAGAAGCTGGTGGTTGTACACCAGCAGAGGAAGAGGGCGCTCTCTCGTCAATAGTGGCCGTGTGTCGAGAGACCATCTCAGCTAGAGTAAAAAATGCATCCTGTGTCTGGGCAACCATGTCATGTGTAGGAGGGATGTCTGCCCTTGGTAGCTGGGCACGGGGTGCAGGTATCTGTGGATTGGCATCTCTATACCTAGCATGGGGTCAATGTTGGGGCATTCCCCTACCAACTCCCTGGAAGCCCAACATGTCAAAATAGTTGACATGTTTCCCCATCACAAACTCTGCATACAATTTTCGGAGGAAGTACATCGGTACTTCCCTATTGTTGTGAGGGGGGATGTCAAAAACCATGTACCACTCAATAGAAAAGTGCACCACTCAATAGAAATATGTGGCCTACTGATCTCTGGCATGTTATCCGTCCCAGGCACTCTAAACAATGAATAGATGGCTTGTTTTGTTATTTTCAGCTTTTTTACCTCATTGTAACTCAAGCCATCAGCATATTGTTGCCTTTTTCTCTCCCTATAAGATGCGATGCTATACAACGCATCATTCGATCTTGCGATCGTATCAACAATAGATAGCAATGAATCTGACAGGGAGCGACGGAGCTCATCTCCACCCCTCCAAGCTGAACCTATCTCTCTCAAATGGCCAATGAAACTCAGTATCTCCGCATTGTTACGATCCATAGTAGCCACTGCAATCATAAATACAAATAAAATATCATTAGAAATATAAACACATGATATAATGACATATATAAGAACTGGAAACTGTATAACTATTGACATATAAACTAAATCTATCATGTAAATTTAAAGATTGATCTTGAATTTTATAGTAAAGAATAGGCGGCATAAGCTATTTAGAGTGTTAGTCTATTCATAAGCTATTTATTGTTAATGAGAGGGGCTTTTGCTGAATGAAGTTGGTAATCAATTTCTAAGCCATTTATTAATTTAATGAAGATTATTAGCATTTTGATGAGGGTGATATTCAACAAATATGTAGGAGATATGATAGGATTGGTGGGAATTTTCAACCCCAAGATTTACATGGAAAGGTTGTAGGAGCTTTTTAACTCAACACGGATAATGCCTCACTGCTGTTTTTATTTGAATTTTTGTTTGAATAATGTATCACTGCTTGAACATAGATTTTAATGGAAATTCTTCACATAACATGCTCATAAATTATAGCAAGGAAATAACATTAACAATGATTTAAATGGCTAATAAACAGACACCCAAAGACATAGTAAGAAGGTGTTTTTTACATGCCTGTAGCATCCTGTTGACAGATCTGGAAATGAATGTTGAGATACCCAAGTAATGTGGCCATACAATGTGATAGCAGTGAGAAAATCTTATAATGGCTGCGATCTTAAATGTGCTGTAGATGACTATTGGGAAAACTTCATCTTTTACTTAAATATTCAGATCTGGAAATGAGAGTTATTTGACTCACAATACAGAGTTATGAAAGTACTATAGCAGCCTTAGAATGTGCTAGGACTGACAATCAATGGATGAAGAAGTAGACTCTGGTATAACAAATACTGTAGTAGCTTTATTCTTCCCAATGCACCCAATGGAAGTATGTAAGCACAATATAAGAGTGAAGATTTTACCACATTGATATTTCAATTTATGGCAGCCTAGAAACTACTAGTTACACTCTTCCCATGAATCATTTCATCTACAACAGCAAAATCTTGAACTTCTTCTCCACATGAAGACCCATGACTATATACTGTCAACGGGAATTAATAATATTGATGTGGGTGCTGTATATACAAATTAACTTAATGCTTTCGGTGATTAATAGTACATTTTCTATTGTGAAAATGACTATGTTCCTTCAGATTTTTAAAGATGGAATTTTACAATAAATCAGAACTTTTTCCATAGAGCATATTAAATTACTTTGAATAACAAAATATGATTGCTATTTTAAGTTTTTTAAAGATTCTTTTAGAAATGAAGTGGCTACAAATGATTCAACATAGAGAGGACTAATGTAGCATTCTTTTAGTGCAATTGTTTTACCTCCTAATCATACTACAAAATTATTGTAGACAAGACAAATAAATTGATGTAGAAAATAAATAAATAAAACATGAAAAAAATTGAAGAAAATACCTCACAATGGGAAGGTTAAAATCCAAAGGTGGAGATGGAGGGCTCAAGCACACCCAAAATCGCATATGCACAGTCAAGGTTTTGTCTTCGTTCGTCCAATAGCCGCGCCGAAAATGAGAAAAGGATGGCCTCAGCCGATTTAAAAATAAAAAAATAGGTTTTAACAATCGCGCCTCCATTTTAGCAAAGGAAATTGCGCGCGCGATTTGTTTGATTAAAACGCAGGCACGATTTTGTTTACTAGCCTAGTTGGCATGACCATTTCCAGCCTTGGGACTAGGCTTGGCAGGTTCGGTGTTGCTTGGGTTGATTTCTTTTTTTTGGATCAAGAGTGAATGACTTCACTCCACCATTGCATCTAAAGGGTCCATCAACTTCTTGCACACACCCTTAAGCATCATCTCCATTACTAACAATGAAGAATCCACTCTATGACTAACTCTAAACTATTCTCTACTTCCAAACAACTAGAGTGGCCTCTAACCAAAATGAGGAGAGAGCCCTCCTATTTATACATAAATTCAATATAGCTAATCATAATTATAGATCCACTATTCTCTCAACTTATCCCTCAAAATCCTCAACAAAACTACAACTCATCCCTTTAAATTCTCAACAAATATTGGATGAGATATTCTCTTCACATTTCCATGATCTTCTCCTCGAAATTAGCTCACATCTGGAAGATGAAATTCGAATTTGAGGCTACGCGGTCACTTTTGAGCTTGTTAAAGTCTTCAAATACACCTATAAGTATCACCAAACTCACCCAACTTTAAAGTATAGTGAAAATATGTTACTTTTCTCAATAATTAACCACAAATTCACTCAGAAATAAATGATTTGGAAAATGGTAATATAAACCCATATTTATTATGAAAGTGGTGAATATTAATGGTTTTATGGAAGGATAAAATAAAAATAAAGTGATAAATAGTATGTGAAATGATGAATAAAATGTGGTCTTTTTGCGGCTCAACATTCCACCCAACTTGACTGGTTGCATGTCCTCGTGCAACTATGCATTGATTCTATTTTTAACTTTAGCTTTGTAGTTGGGCTTTACATGATGATGGTATGTAACAATAAATCATTCCAAGATTTGAAATGCATGAGTGGCATCAAATTTTCTTATGATTGGTTCTTGTGTGACAACCATAAGTATAACAAATGTTGGTTCTTGTGTTAACAACATTTGCTTGTTTTAATTGTATTTTTGCTACAATACATAATATTTATGCATTATAAATGATGAACCATCAATATATATTAGAAATCATGTTATTCATATTATGAATCATGCCAATATATATAGTATAATTTGGGAAATACATGTTGATTAAGGGTAAATGAGATGATGAATATGTAAAATGGTAATGAATAGTCCCCCCAACTTAAGATGTATTAGGTTTATGAAAAGGAGAAAGGGAATGTAACATGGTGAGGAAATTTTTCAAATTCATTCATTTTCTAGTATTTAAGAAATTACATGGTTATATATTAGAAAACAACATACCTCCACTTACCCAAAAATTCGATGAACTTATGCAATAAGAATGTGGCTGTTGTTGCTGGATCATAGAATGTGAAGTGAAGGATCTGAACTGTTGCTTGGTTGGATGAAGTAAAAGATGAGAGCTGAAAGTAGAACTGTGGTACTCTCATATGGCTAAAGTATGTTGTTGTAAAACTGTTGATGGAGTCATGCAAAGTATATAGTCTTCACCCACTACAAAACTCGATGGTACAATTCTTACCATGTGAATAAATGTGTTGATGTCAAACATGGAAAGAAATAATTGGATTACCAACCATTAATGAATGTCATTAACCAATGTGAGACAATCTCACCATTGATGTCAATGAGTGCCAAGGTACCTAAGTACATCTTGCAAAGTATGAATAGATGAGCTGATGTCGAGCCACTTGCAAGATCTAACTATCAAGGGACATTGATGTATTCCCATGATTGTCAGTGAGAGAACTTGCCATTAAGGCATGCAAGCCTCAAGATACTAAAAATGAACTCTATTCTCTATCCCAGATAAGGTGCTGAGGTCGATGGGACAAGACTTGTTGAAATGTGGTCCTTAAGGAATCTCACATCAGTCAACACGAGTTGTACATAATGAGTGGTAGGACTATAAATAAAATATCTCATGGTCAAACAGTTTTTATGCAAGGGATAACAAAGCAATGTAGTCATGTAAAGGAAGTTGAATGGTTTTATTCAGAAGGCAAAAGATAAACTAAAAATGAGGAAAATGTATGCGACGCAGAAAGGTACACATGCGGGAAGTTATGATGTATAAGGAAATGAAAACGTAGACTCTGACATGGATGATGAATAAGCTTGGAAGGAAAAAGGGTAAGTAATCATGACATGGCGTAATTGGTTTCTAAAAGGATTCTTTGTGGCAGCAAAATGTCATGACATACATAATGGAAACTCAACTTCTTCAAGCTTTTAATGGAACATTTTTCTGAATTTTTTTTGCGATCCTGGAAATTCCATTCGTTCGTCTTTGAATCTACAAAAGAGGTTAGGATTTTCCTGCAACAAACTTGTGAGAGATTTAAAAATATAGAAAAATATGTGGTCAACAAACCAAGTCGAAGAGAAAAAAAAATTCTCTTATACCTCAAAGTGGCAATGCATATTAAGCAACCCTTCTTGTCGAAACTTGTTTCTGAGCAACTTGTGAAAACAACTTAGCGCAACAATCATAAAATTTCAGAAGATTCCAAGTTCATTTAAAATTTAAAATTTTATGATTTTTATTTATTACCTAATACTTTTTATTTATTTATATGTTTAGTTTTCAATTTTATTTTATTTTTATTTTTGTAATGTTATCATAACCATTTTTTTATTTCTTATAAGTTTATGTATATAGATATGAATATACATCTTTATGTAATGATTGTGCAAATAGGGAGAGAGGTTCGACTCTTTAAGTGGTTGACCCCTCTAAAAGCAGACTATCTTAATTATCTGAATAGAGAGGAGTGTGAAAATAAGAGATTTTTTATGGTGAGTTTAACAGCTTGAAACAACCACCTACCTCCCCCATAGTGAAGATGTGCCAGGCCCCACTGTGCAAAAAAAAAAATTAAGAAGAAAGATTAGCTACGACAACGCGTTCGATTTCAAAGACGCATTTTAATTTTATTACATTTAGTTGTTTTTGTATTTTTATTTTTTATTTTTATGGTTTTTATTTATTTCCGTAATTTTTTTAATTTTTGTGTTGTTTACAAAAACCTTCTTAAAACAAGAAAACCATATATATATATATATAGTATTTATATACCTATATTAGTATTAATTTTTATTAACACTCAATCTAAACACTCAATCTAACATAGGTATACCATTAGGTTATAAACATTTTATCTACATAACTTTTTTATAGATATATTATCGATGTTTTCCATGCTTTCAATTTCTGGAAATGATCTTGAACTAAATAGAATCTTGGATTTGATAAAAGAGTATATAAATAAAATTACAACTACGAATACTATTACGTTTCCAAAGGTATATGTTATCAAAATGCTTATAAAAATTATTTTTATTAGTGATACTATTTAAAACGAAATTGACTTTTGATACTAAATGATAATTTAAAATTATTTAAATTAACTAAAAACAACAAACATATTACTTTACTTTTGTTGACTAAAGGTTCGATTAACTCATTATTAAAAAAACTTCAAAAAACAACCAAATTCCACTATATTACCATCTTAATCAATTATCATAACACAACATCGGATCTCACTCACTAGTTATCCATACCTACAATTTTATATTATAAAATTTTAACCCTTACCTATATTGGTATTACGAATTAAGAAAAAGTAGCTATAGCTCTTCACAATCAATATCAAAATACATAACGCAACAAAAAAATGCATTAACTTTTGCTTTTATTACATTTTGAATTCAACTTTTTTTTTAAGGGCATTATGTAACTATGTTGTAATAAGTTTGTTTTAGTATTTATGAAACATTTTGATTACCAACACTACGAGAACAAGGAAAACCAGTCAACGGCATGGATCAAACAGATATAGCAGAGTTGTAGACACAACAAAATAAATAGATTTCAGGAAATTCGAATCTCGAGTATCGAACATGTGAGACAAGCTCTTTGCCATACGAGCTGCAACTATTATGCCGAAATAAAAGAATATGAGTAGTGTGTTGAGATTCGTCCTATTTCGTAAGATAGAAAAATTAACTCTAATATCTAATTTGGAAATTTGTGGGACTCTGCAACCATTGAAGCCAACAGAACATGCTTATCCAAATATTGACAAAAGTTCGATGGACTGGGAGAGGCCCAAAGTGTTGTGGCACCACTGTTAGTCTCATTCCTTCGTTAAATAGGTTGAACTAGGCTATACAACAGCCTGGCTTGCAAAGGATAGATAATTCCAAGTGCTTTCGTCCCCCCAACCGACTTTAGCTAATATATCCAATTATATGCAGTCTTTTATCAGGGTTCAGCGTCTAGGATAAACACCCGTAGTGAGTCCAAAGAGGGCAGAACAGTGCACTAATACTAAACCTGAAGGAATAAATCCATAACATTTGGCAGTCCCGGGGCTAAGCGTCTGTGATTCAATATCTATTTGATTTCAAAGTTAAGAAACCGACTCAAAAACTCAAAATTGATTCGATCCATACACGGCAACGTTGGTAGCATTCCTACTAATAGATCCAGATCGAGGTTATGACCTTCGTGAAAGAGATCCATACCTTTGTTAGTAGCTATGAGATCGAGATTTCGTGACTGTACGACAAGATCCAATTCGTGATTCAGTCCCTTATGATCATGAGTCAGATGCTCGTGGTTCTCTTGTCCACGATACCAAGCTTATCCACCGTCAGTACCATCAGTAGTTGGGCCTTAGCAATAGGCTATAACGCATTAGAGATTCAGTCCATCTTCCCTCTCGACTAGACCAGACCACTCAAACGGGCCCGTTTATGACTTGGAGTATACCCCGCATGGATGTGGAAACGGTTGCATGCTTGGGTATCGTCTCGAGTATTTTATAAAGACGTTTTATTCGAACTGAGGATCCAACAAATAGGTAATACATTGCCATGATGATCTGGTTTAAAAAAACCTATGGGTTCGCTACTATGCTACATCAGGTTCAACATTTTTGCCAAACCAGGAGAAGATAAATGGGATGAGACCGTCTAAGCACTGGGACCATGATGGGTAAACTAACAGGTTAAAAATGAAATAGTTTCAGTAGTAAATTGTGGTGCCTAAGCAGCTCATAAAAATTGTACTTGTGGAGCCTATTTTTTAATGAGTAGGATATTCCATCATTAGCATGCTGACAGTTGCGATGATATGAAACAAATGTAACCTAAAATAATTATTTAAACTTTAGATTCAGCTTAAATTTGGTGAATAAGCGGAAATAGGTGGCTCGTTCTCTGTTAAAATGGCACATTCGCAGCAGTCAATGCTGCCACGGAGAGGGTGAGTCGACTCCTCATTACGCTAAGATGCCTATACCCCGTAACTGCTGGCAGGAAATTCGCGAGCCCATTCGTTTCATTGAACGAGTTGTTGAAGTCGACTAAAAATAGAACTGGTTGTTAGCTGTCTACTTGGATTCCAATTGACAAAATGGAACGGAAAGGATCTCTTGATCAAATCTCGGCAAGATGACAACCACGAGATCTTTTATTACGCACAGGGCCGTTTCACTTTTTATCATCTAATAGGCTCGAGGCTTCAGATCTATTTTAATCACGGGCATAGCTATCCAGAAAATCTCTCATTTGCAAACCAGTCAATCGTTATATTAAAAAAATATGTTTGCGGGTTTAGTATGGAGGACTGTTTACACGTTGCACATGGAGGACTATTTGCAGGTTTCGTATAGAGGATTGTTTGTGAGCTTCATATGGAGGGCTGGAGCATAAAAAACTCACAACTGTATTTTTGCATTTATTTTTAGGGTTTATATATATATATAATATGTTAACTTTTATTTTTTTATGCACTTTTATTTTTTTAAATTTTTTATTATACATGTATTATTGTTTTAGAAATTGTGTTGTTTATATATATAATTTGTGTTATTTGTTTAAAAAAAATTATTTTATTATTATGTTTTATATAGATTATAGTTTTAAATGTTTAATAATCTTTTAATGTTTGATTTTAAAATGTTTATTGTTTATAAATTTGGCTAAATATTTTTTACAATTTATTTCCAAAAATCTTTAAAAAAAACTAAAACTAACATGATATATATATTTTCTAGATGCAAACTAGATTTAGTAAACCTTTTATTTTATTTAGATCTATTTTTTTTAAAACTAGAACAAACAAAGAACATATTAAAACTAAAACAAAAACTATATAGATTTTGATTATTTTGATTATTTTGATTTATTTGTTTATTTTATTTTATAAAATAAAAACTTGATTCCTAATGCATTTTTTATTTCTATGATGACTAAAAAAATTATTGAATGAAAAGAGACCGAAAATTTCATAAAATTTTTCAGATTTAAAACTATTTTCAATTCGTAACAAAATTAAAAAATAATAATTTAAGACTATTAGAATTTTTTAACAAATAAAAATATTAAAGCAAATTAAAGCATGCTAATTTTTAAATTTGAAGTAAAACTAAAGCCTGCCTACTTTACTTTAATAAAAAATTAAAGATTATTTACATAAAATCGAATTTCCAATGTAACTATCTATCTAAAAGAAGTAAGCCAAAATTATCTTTTAATTTAAAAAAACTAAACCTAGAATATACAATAAGAAAAAAATTAAATGTTGAAAATATGAATTAATAAAATAAGAGCGAAAACAAAATCGATCTAACCTAGTACTTACTTGGAACCATTGTTCGATGCAGTTTTCAATTGCTTGATATTCACTCGAGATCCCTTCTTTATCCTCTTCAATCTCCAGTTTGAACATGTGTTCTTCATCTGATATACATGATTCTTCAAACGTCGATTCTTCCTTGTTTGCTTCAGGAGGAGTAATTACATATTTGGCTGCTATCAAGATCTTCTCTTCTTTAGAAGAGCAGATCCCAGTTTTTACGAGGATCTGAGTGAGCTGCTCTAAGCTTATGCTCATTCTAAAATCATTTTACTAACATCAAATCAAAGGCTAAAAAGAAAAATGAAGAAAATGCACAGAAAAAACCGTACGAAATGGGTTAGTGCAAAACAAGTGCAAAAAATAGAAATAAAAAGTGCATAAAAATCTGTACAAAACAAAAATGAACAAAAATTAAAAGAAAGTTAGTATGAAATAAAGGCTAGCCCAAAAATGAAAGCAATCCAAACTCTACACTACAAAACTGTAAAAGAAAACTTGCATAAAAACAATACTCGCATTTCCAAAAAAAGAAAGAACACTTTTGCAGAAAAAGAAAACACTTTGCAAAAAAAACACGCTTGCATAAACAACAAAGGAACAACAAGGCTTTGGGGAACCCCACTATAGTGGATACGTTTGGTTGTTACACCACGGAAATTCCAGAAATTTCGTAGTGAAGTCGTCCTTGCGTCTTACCGTTTTCCCCTCCCCTTGTTATGTAATGTAAAAGTAATATATCTATCTATCTAAACTTTGATCCCTTTTAGCACCTCCCTGACAACGATGCCAAAATGTTGGGGAAAAACATTAAACAAGTTATAACATATATCCAACGATTTAATCGTCAACCAGTAGAGAGCGTAAACTTGTGAGGTACATACAAAATATATGCAGGGGCAGAGTATT
Source organism: Pseudotsuga menziesii (assembly GCA_001517045.1). Classification (NCBI taxonomy): domain Eukaryota; kingdom Viridiplantae; phylum Streptophyta; class Pinopsida; order Pinales; family Pinaceae; genus Pseudotsuga; species Pseudotsuga menziesii. The sequence continues at coordinate 395,645 of LPNX010616991.1, read as the reverse complement.
ACTAACCTATTCTACAACTGAAATTGAATCTAAGTTATGAAAACAGGACTTTGCATAAATTAACTTGTATGGAAATAAATATAATTGCCAAAAACATGAAATTGAATAAATTAACTTGATAAAGAAAGACTGAAATTGCATGAAATAAACTGGTATAAAGTAATCGACATTAACTTGTGAGCTCACGGTAAATCTATACTAACATTTCATAAGCAAAACATAGCAGAAAAATCTATATGAACAACTCATAAGAAAGAAATTACTGAAAATCTATATTAACATGGAAGAATCAAATGATGTGCATTAAGCATCATCTCCATTACATAACAATGAATAATCCACTCTATGACTAACTCTAAACTATTATCTACTTCCAAACCACTAGAGAGGCTTCTAACCAAAATGAGGAGAGAGCCCTCCTATTTATACATGAATTCAAGATAACTAATCATAATTACAGATCCACTATTCTCTCAACTTATCCCTAAAAATCCTCAACAAATCTACAACTCATCCCTTTAAATCCTCAACAAATATTGGATGAGATATTCACTCCACATTTCCATGATCTTCTCCTTGAAATTAGCTCACATCTGGAAGATGAAGTTCGAATTTGAGGCTAGGTGGTCACTTTTGAGCTTGTTAAAGTCTTCAAATACACCTGTAAGCATCACCAAACTCACCCAACTTTAAATTATAATGAAAATATGTTATTTTTCTCAATAATTAACCACAAATTCACTCTAAATACTCATAAATAAATGAGTTGGAAAATGGTAATATAAACCCATATTTATTATGAAAGTGGTGAATATTAATGGTTTTATGGCATGATAAAATAGAAATAAAGTGATAAATAGTATGTGAAATGATGAATAAAATGTGGTCTTTTTGCGACTCAACACAACTGCAGAATCTAGGGATTCTTAATTTTTAGGTTTCTCTCCATAGATCATCATCAAAATGAGGCTAGGCTAACTCTCCATTGAAGGGCGCTTCTTCCCGTCGAAGCAGAATCTGATTCTGAACATTTTCATTTTTTGACCTGTCATTGCAGCGGGAAATAAGGTCTTTTCACAAAAGTGGAATTTTTTAGTAATCCCAGCATAGGATTTCTCTCCCCCTCAAAATCAAAATTTAGAGATAAAGATTGAAGTTTTTGGTTGGGTAGAACTACGGGAAAGTCAAACTCTAATTTGACCCTGTACTAGAAAATCAACACTGTAAAAGATCAGCTTCAGATCCAGTTTGAGCATCTCAAATTGATAACATCTAAATATCTTGTATTTCCATTTGAGGTTATCATTTAACATGTCTCATCACACCAAGCTTGATGAAAATCTTGAAGCAGCTGGTAAATTTTGAGCATGGAAGTATAGGATCTCACTTGTTCTTGAAGAAAATGAACTAGACACCTACATAAGTGGAGAGGTTCTAGTTCGAGAGGGAGATGAAGCTAAGGCCTTACACAACAAGAACGTGGTTAAGTCCAACAGGATCATTGTTGTTTCTATTAAGTATCAGCTTATACCACATGTGTCTTCCCTAAAGACACCTAAAGAGATGTCTGATTCTTTGACCAAGCTATTTGAAGGGAAGAACATAAATCGAAAGATGACTTTACGAAATTGGTTGAAGAATGTAAAATGTAGAGATCATACATTTATACTTTACAAGTGTCTCTCAAATCAGAGAACAACTTGAAGCTGTAGAAGAAGAAGTAGATAATGGAGAAATTGTGATGACCACCTTGAATGGTCTCCCTAGGTCATGGGAGTCCTTCATTCAAGGGATTTGTGCTAGAAGAAAGTTAATCACTTTCAGTAGGTTATGGGAGGAATTATCACAATAATAAGCTTGAATAGTAGCTCAAGAATAAAATATGGGAAATAAGATCAATCTCTCATGACACACACCAAGAAAATCAGAAGGGACCACTATCATCCAAGAAAGGTAACCATTCACACCAAAATCAGAAAGACAACCCTAGAAGAGATCTATCTAGTGTTAGATGCTATACATGTGATGAGAAAGGACACATCGCCATAAAGTTTCACAGAAATAGAGGTGGCTCCCACAAAAAGAACAAAAAAAGAATACATCATGCTCACACTGCAGAGGATGATGAAAACCTAAGGAAGAGAGTCAAAGAAGAAAGTGAAGATTCTTCAAGTGATGAAGAGTATGTTTTGATTTTTTCCCTCCCAGGAACTGTTAAACATGGAAACAATGATTGGCTCATAGATAGTGGGGCTTACAAGCATATGAAGGGAAACAAATAATCCTTTATGAATCTATCCAAACATGAGTCACCCCACAAAGTAAAACTTGGGGATGATTATCAGTATCCCATAAAAGGAAGTGGTGAAGCTTCCTATAAGCTAAACTCTGGAAAATATATGAAGATGAAGGATGTATTGTATGCACCGAGACTAAAGAATAATATTCTCTCCATATATGCATTTGATGCAAAAGGTATGAGGGTTGCATTTTTTGATGGGCAAGTCCTTATGTGGTCAAATGGAAAGACCATATATGATGCAGTAGTGATTGGAGAGTAAGAGGGAGGCTTATAAAAAATTAAAAGGCCAACCATTTCAAGCTTTGGTCCATGAGTTAGTAGAACCAAGTGAACTTTCACACATAAGGCTTGCACATGCACGCTATAGGGAAATACCACTTGCAAGCAAAGGTGTTGAAGGTCTTCCAGAAATACAGGAAAAGCATGAAGGCATTTTCAAAGGATGTGCAAAGGGAAAGAACACAAAGAAGAAATTTCCAAGTAGTGAGATCAAGGAAAAAAGAATATTGGAAATCATCCACTCCGACATATGTGGTTTGATTTCATCAAGTTCATTGAGTGGGTATGTATATTATGTTTCTTTCATTGATAAATTTTCTGTTGATGTTTTTGTAACTTCGAAGTGTATTCACTTGTATATTTCTTATTGTATTTAATTGTAACCCGAAGGAGATGTTTGTTCCTCAGATTAGCAGAGTCATTAATATAATAAAGTCATGTAAATTCATTGAGGTTAGCCCTCCATCGTAATTCAGGGCAATTTATATCCAACAGTTGAGTCATATTAGGGTTATTAAACTCTCCTAGTGAATTTGGCCTTGTAGAGTAATTGTCAAGTGGAAAACAAGTATAAATAGAGAGTGAGACTCTCTATTTGATACACACACACACTCAATAGTAGTGAATCAATGAGAGAGGAGAAACTCACACAAGTGAGAGAGAGAACAATTATCGGAGATCATCTTTGTATCTTTGGGTTTTACTTTTGTTATTGGTGCTCATTCTATCTTTGACGAAGTTGTGGGGTTTTCTCTTTTATGGTTTCCCTGAGAAAAATTATTTGTATCTCTTTTCTCTTGCGATTATTGTTGTGCATTTTATTCTCTCAGATAAGATCCTATATCATATTGATCAAATGATAAAAATATAACATGGTACCAGAGCCTCTTTGAAACAAGGCACTATGCAGCTACAAGAACTAGGGCTTCCTAGTTGAAGGTGTTCTCTCCACAGATCATCAACAACGAGGGCTAGGATAAATCACCTCAATAGGGTACATATATTGGTGGTATCCATTTATAAATTAGATAAGTTTCATTATTCAGTCAAAATATAGCTGCAATGGCAGCTAATGGAAATTAGGGTTTCATGCCTGAAAACCCTAGAAGAGGGAATTTAGTAATTTTAGAACTTTCTCTATAATGCGATATTGGAGAAAGATCAGAATCCGAAACTTTTGCAGGCCGAAGAGAAATTCGTATTGTATAATGTGTAAAATTTTCAACCTCATATTTGGTATACTTCAAGAGATATGATTCCTCCAAATCAGGATTCCAGCCTCCTCTAGAATACAGTCATAAACAGGTGACCTATGGATATTTGCTATATATCGTTCTAGGAAGTCCAAATGAAATTTCACAATATTTTATAGGTAGGTCATGGACTTTATTTTCTACAGTAAATTTTTTCAGACCAAGAATATGGAACAGTGACACGTGGCAGTCCATACAAGTTTTCTATGTTGAAAATTCCCCAAAACAGTCACCTTGGGAAACTCAGCTTAAGTCCCACTTGGAGAATCCATTTCAACTCTAACCTATGGGTTTGTAAATAATATTTATCATTCTATCAAAGTGATAAGTATCAGACTTTAAGGATCTGAAACTTTGGATATAAAGCAGAAGCAATATCAGTAATTTCTGTAGAAGAAATTGGAAAACTAGGGCTTCCTGTTCCGGGAGCTTCCCTCCATTGTTTACTAAACATGAGTACCTTGGATATTTCACCTTGAAGAGGCCCATATTTCTATCTAATCATAATTTTGAAATTCCAATTTTTGAAAATTAGGGTTTCTCTAACAAACCCTAGATCAACCAGCTCCAAAACTAAGACGGACACCTCAAATCGGTAATATCTAAATTTTTGCTATTTACATTTGAGGTTCTCATTTCAAAATGACTAATCACACCATATTGATAAAAAACTTGGTGAAGCTGAAAACTTCCAAGTATGGAAGTAGAGGAACTCCGTGATCCTTGAATAAATTGACTTAGATCAATATTTCAGTAAAGAAGTTCTAAGAGCCAAAGGGATATGAGGCTAAGGCTAGATCCAAGAGAATAATTTCCGATTCTATTAAATATCATCTCATCCCTCATGTGTCATCCTGGAAGACACCAAAAGAAAGTGTTCATTTCTATGACGAAGCAATCGAAGAAGAATAAGATATTGTTATAACCACCTTGAATGGCCTCCCAAGATCATGGGACTCATTCTTTTGAGGAATGTATGCCAAAAGGAAGTGATTACCTTCAGCAGAATCTGGGAAGAGTGCACACAAGAATAAAATCGACTCATAATAAGAGAAGAGAATATGGGAGCATCTAAAGATCAAGCTCTCATGATTCAAAGAAGATCCCTCAAGCGATGAGAAATATGAAGGACTCAATTCTTGAAGAATATTTTATCCATCTTGGCATTTGGATATGAAATGATGATGTTATGAATGAAGAATATGATGAAGCTGAAGGATAAAGAAGGAGTCTACCCACGAAACAAATAAAGATAAGTATTTTAATTTTCTTTCTCTGTATATCTAGTTGTTTATATGACATTGTTTAGTTGTTCAATGTATCATGCATGATAGAATGTCTGCATTAATGAACAATATACTACTAATATGCATGTTATGGGTAAGTAGCCTATAGTGCTATACAACACTCCATTTCTACTTATCTAGGATGAAACCTGTTTGCTGACATATTGGGATTAGTGCATAATCTCAATAATGTTATGGTAGAGATGGAAGGCATCTAGAAAGTTTCTGTGTATACAAGAAATGGATGAATGTTTTATTGGCTAAAATAGTTGCATGATTTTATCTTTATGCATAAGAATTTTCCATTAGGAATATGCCTTATGAAATGTTTCTAACCATACAATTGGTGCATTTTACTTATAGGAAATATTAGGTACAATCGCCTACAAGAAAAGAAGGATGAGACTTGTTCTGAAGAACAAGTGATGAAATTTCAAGATTCACTCCAATAAGCATACATGAACATGAACCTGAAGCTTCACAGGTCAAAGACACCATAGAGAAAGAAAAAGATTCAGAAGAATATAAAATGAAGAATAGTATGACGAGACTTCAAGAGGCCTCAAACACACTCTAGTTATGTGATACTAATGAGTGACATCATTGATGCAGAGCCTTCTAGCTATGAAGAAGTAGACAAGAAGAAAGGGAAGGAGACTATGATCAAAGAGTACCAGTTCAAGAAGAATGATTTCTAAGGGAATTACGTAGTGTCTTTCATATGGATCTACAAGATCCAACATGTAGTAGATGAAAACATCGTAGGATACAAGGAAATATTCGTAGCATGAAGCTTCTCACAGAAAGAAGACATAGAATATGAAGAGACATTCGCACTAGTGATGAGTCAAGTATACATAGAGTAGCCACTGGGAGTTGAGACACATGATAGGTAGACTCATGTGTACAAATTAAAGAAGGCCTTTTATGAGCTGAGAAGGCACCCATGGGATAGAACATACATTTACATAAGGAGCTTGAAGATCACCTAGAGTGATGAAGGTCTTAACCTTTGCTACAAGATTGAAGATAAAATCCCATAGAGGATGACAAGCTCACAGATGGGTGCGAGATGAAATTTTCAAACAAAGTTAAAGATAGAGGATCTTGGTATCCAGTGACCCTAGATGGATACATAGAATATTATTAGAAGAGGAAGCTACTTGTAGCTCCATTACAGAATGTTTCAATACATAGAGTACAAAAGGTAGAGGGAGAATGATACTCCGCTTTAGAGGGAGTGATGCACTACTTTCTAGGCATGGAGGTGTGGTAGAGTGTAGATAGAGTATCCCAGGGACAAGGGAAGTATTTAGTGGATACCTTGAAGAGGTTCGGGATGATGGACTGCAAGGCCATGACCACACCTATGGCATCAAACCTGAAGCTATTGAGTGATGCGTCATCAGAGATGATTGATGCCACGATGTATCATCAAATGATTTGTTCAGTGATGTTCCTGACGAATACAAGACCATACATATGCTTTGCTGTGAACAACCTGAGCCAGTTCCTCACAGATCCGAGACATGCTCACCTGGTTGCAAATCATGCAGTGAGGTACCTAAAGGGTACATTTGAGTATGGAATCAAGTATCATATGAATCAGAAGACTAACATGCATGGTTATGTTAATTTGGATTGGTAGCACCACTAAGAACAAGAGAACCTTGCATTTCTTGTTCAATTTGAGATCTAGTATGGGCTACTTGTTTGGCATGATGGATTCCTACATGGCGCTGAGTACATCCGAGGAAAAATATGTTGCCACTTGCTCGGTTATTTGTGAGGTAGTATGTTTCTTTTGAAAGCTATTATTTGATTTGATTGATCTGAGTTGCATTTTTACATGATGCGGAGAGGAGAAATGAAGCTCTAGTCTGTGATCCATATTGAGATCTCTCGAAAGAGGGAGTGATGAGTTATAGCATAGCTAGTGAGACAGGTTGTCAGTGAGCATAAAATCATGGCGAAGGTTGTAGGTTGCTCAGGCAGAATCAGTCTTGTAGGTTGTCCTCAGATGTAATCAGTCCTAGTGACCCTCGTAGGTTATCCTTGGACATAATAAGCCCTGATCTAGTTCTATGCTAGAAATGTCCAGAGTGAAGTTTGATTGCTTCAGAGAGAAGCTTGGTGTTCGAGGTTCCTTCCAAAGGGAAGTTATGAGTCCCGAAGGTGTAGATCCTTTCCCTGGATGGTAGTAGGTATGTCCTACAATGCCGGTAGATGTAAGTATTGATCCTTTCTAACATGGTGGCAAGATGGGCTTCCCATGGTTAGATGTAAGTGCTGAGCCTTTTCGACATGGTGGAAGGCTGGGCATCCCATGGTAGGATGTAAGTGTTGAGCCTTTCTGACATGGTGGCAGGATGGGCCTCCCATGGTCAGATCTAAGTGTTGATCCTTTTCCACATGGTGGAATGTTGGGCCTCTCATGGTCATATGTAAGTGCTGAGACTTTTCAACATGGTGGCAGGCTTGGCCTCCCATGGTCGAATGTAAGTGTTGAGCCTTTTTGACATGGTGGAATGTTGGGCCTCCCATGGTCAGATGCAAGTGATGAGCCTTTCTGACATGGTGAAAGGCTGGGCCTCCCATGTTCATATGTAAGTTCTGAGCCTTTCCAACATGGTGGTAGGTTGGGCCTCCCATTGTCGAATGTAAGTGTTGAGCCTTTCTGACATGGTGGCAGTTTGGGCCTCCCATGGTTGGATGTAAGTGCAGAGCCTTTCTAACATGGTGGCAGGTTGGGCCTCCCATGGTCAAATGTAAGTGTTGAGCCTTTCCGACATGGTGGCAGGCTGGTCCTCCCATGGTTGGATGTAAGTGTTGAGCCTTTTCGACATGGTGGCAGGCTGATCCTCCCATGGTCGGATATAAGTGTTGATCCCTACATCCAACTTGAGAAAGGGCTAGCACTGTATATGAATACCTACATGGAGGCTAGGGATACATCCAACATGAAAAAGGGTTGCTTCTGTAGTACTTCCTATGACGAGTATATTTGAGAGATAGCACCATTTGCTAGAGATAGCGACAGCAGTGATGATGATGATCCAACTTTGGTGATGATCCATATTTGATTATGATCCAATGATGAATACTTGTGCTGATGAACTGTGTCAATAGAATACCACCCTAGTTAAGAGGGAGTGTTGATGTATTTGTAACTTTGGAATGTATTCACTTGTATATTTCTTATTGTATTTCATTGTACCCCGATGGAGATGGTTGTTCCTCTGATCGGGAGAGTCATTAATATAATAAAGTCATGTAAATTCATTGAGGTTAACCCTCCATTGTAAGTCAAGGTAATAGACCCCAAAGTTGAGTCATATTAGGGTTATTAGACTCTCCTAGTGTACTCATCCATGTAGAGTAATTGTCAAGTGGAAAACAAGTATAAATAGACAGTGAGACTCTCTATTTGATACACACACACACTCAATAGTAGGGCATGAGTGAGAGAGGATTAGCTCACACAAGTGAGAGAGAGAAAAACTATCAGAGATCATCTTTGTATATTTGGGTTTTAATTTTGCTATTGGTGCTCACTCTATCTCCATGGAAGTTGTGGGGTTTTCTCCTTTATGGTTTCCCCGAGGAAAAATATCCGTGTCTCTTGTCTCTTGTGATTAATGTTGCCCATTTTATTCTCTTAGATAAGATCCTATATCATATTGATTAAATGATAAAAAATATAACATTCTCTAGGAAGACGTGGATATATTTCTTTAAAAGAAAGGATGAAGTCTTCATAAGTTCAAGGAATTCAAATCCTTGATCGAGAACCACACAGAAAAGAAAATCAATACCTTTTAATCAAACAATGGCGGAGAAATTATGCAGAGAGTCAGGGATTAAGAGGGAGTTGACCACACCATATAATATACAACAAAATGGAGTTATAGAAAGGAAGAATAGAACGATTATGGAAGCAGCAAAGAAAATGATTTATGATCAGGATATTCCTATGCATCTATGGGTAGAAGCTACTAGGACAGCTGTGTATGTAAAGAATCATACTCTGCATAGAGTACTTGAGAACAAGGAACCAAAAAAATTATTCTCTGGAAAGAAACCAGAAGTAATCCATCTCAAAATATTTGGCTTCCCGGTGCACATACACTTTTCGAAAGAAAAGAGGATGAAGTTAGATCCTTCATAAAAGAAGGGTATATTTGTGGGATATAGTGAAAGCTCGAACGCTTATAGAATATACTTTCCAGTATTCAAGAAGATCAACATCAACAAGGATGTGACATTTGACAAAGACTCATCTTACAACAAATCCAAAAAGAGACCTATTGAAGATATTGAAGAAACAGAAGTACCCAGGATCCAAGATACAACAATTTGGAACTAGCATGGGTATGTGAGGCTATCTAGGGTGCATAAAGATATGGCGCTCCAGAATAAATGCACAGAGAATGGAAGAGAAATAGGTCCTACTCCAGTTATGTAGTCCTGATGTGTGACATCATTGATAAAGAACCTTCCAACTATGAAGAATTGGCAGAAAATAAATAATGGAAGGATGCGATGATCGAGGAGTACTAGTCGATCATGAAGAATGATGTCTAGGATGTGGTACCAAGACCATAATGAAAGTCTTTTGTGACTTCCAAGTGGATCTACAAGATCAATCATACTGCATATGGCAGCATAGAGAAATATAAAGTGAGATTTTTGTCACGTGGATTCTCCCATAAGGAAGGGATAGATTATGAAGAAAATGTTTCACCTGTAGCTAGATACACTTCAATCAGATTAGTACTTGCTATGGCTATAGTGATGAAATGGAAGATACACCATATGGATGTCAAGACCACGTTCTTGAATGGTGTAGTGGAAAAGGAAGTGTATGTGAAGTAGCCATTCAGATTTGAGACATGTGATGGGGAGATTCATGTGTGAAAATTGAAGGACTTGTATGGTTTGAAACAGGAACCCAAGATGTGGTATGGTAGGATTGACAGCTTCCTGACTAGTTTGGGATTTACCAAGAGTAAAGTGGATTCCAGCATTTACTACAAGGTTGAGAAAGGGAACCCAGTGATACTTCTATTGTATGTAGATGACATGTTTGTGATAGGTGAGGATGAGTTGATCAATGACACGAAGAGGAAGCTTGCTGTCGAGTTCAGATGAAGGACTTGGGTATGACGCACTACTTTCTAGTGTTGATGTATTTGTAACTTCATAATGTATTCACTTGTATATTTTATGTATTGTACCCTGATGTTCCTACCAAGAAGTATTTGTAATGTAATTGAGTCATGTCATACCCTGATGTTCCTTTTGGAAGAATCAATAATGTACACAAGTCATGTAAATTCATAGAGGATAACCCTCCTTATTGTTCAAGGGTTAAAGTCCCCATAGTTTCGGGGCACTAGGGTTATTAGATTCTCCTAGAGAATTCGGCCCTGATAAGTTATTGTCATGTTGGGAATTAGTATAAATAGAGAGTGAGCCTCTCTATTTATCACATAGTAACTCACACTTAGTTGTAGTGCATGAGTTAGAGATAAGGAGTTGGGATAAGAGAGAGAACAACTGTTGGAGATCATTGTGGAAATTGAACCCAGGTGTTAGAACAATTACACTCACAAAAATTGCTAATTACACATGCAAATTACACACAAAGGAAACTGAATATGAAGCAGAACACTAATCTTTATTGAATAAGTGTACAATAGCAAACCCTGTGAAGTCATAGGCTACCACAATAAATAATTACATGAGAGATTCAAATGCATTGGGATTCCATTCGAATTGGTCAAAAGCAGGCTTACTAAATCTAAGCAAATCCCCCATAGGTGCATAAAGCAGCTTCCAAATCTGTCTAGGAGCTCACGAATTGGAAAAATCAATCAGGTAAGATAATAGGTGATGGAAGGAAAACTCATACATGCTTTTATTAGGAGAAAAGAGTGGAGGATGATGAGGACAAAAAACAAGTTAACTTCACCTAGTCAAACTTTCCCAATTTCCTTGAAAACTCAGCAAAAGCAGGCAATAAGGCAGAAAAATCAGACATGCACTAGGAAGGCTAGGAATAAAGTAGAATTGATTCCAAGAGGTTTCCCAAGCACTCCATGACTCAATTTTAGCAAGTTTGACCACTTTGGACACGTGCAGGACAACTTGCATAAGGTGGAATATGGAAACTGGGAAAATAAGACAAAAATGGATTAATTAATGTCTAAGGTAGATAACTATGGGTTGATTATTCTAACACCCCCCCGTAAGCCTGACTTATGAGTAAAATATTAGAAAATTATAGGGCCTAGAAACAAGGCTTAGTCACCCTTTACATACTGCATGTCCATTTAACCAAGGAAAGAGGCAAAAACCCAATGGGAAAAATCCTCCCTTAAACATGGACAATAAAACAAAATTTGAAAATCTTGTCATCAATCATGCTTCATCGCATGATCAGCAATCCCCAGCAGTGATTTGAGATTGCTGAATGTATTCTCACAAAAAAAATTGGTGAAGATATCTGCTACTTGTTCTGAAGATGAACAGAAGAGTAGGTGAATGGTGCCATCATGCACAAGCTGTCTGATGTAGTGCATATGGATCTCAATGTGTTTGGTTCTCTGTCTATAAACTGGATCATTGCAGATTCAAATGGTACTCTGATTATCACAATAGATAGTAGTTTAGTATTCTGATTCGAAGCCACACACACCAAGTAACCCCTGCAACCATAAACATTGAGTTGCTGCATTTACAACTCCTATGTACTCTTCTTTTGTAGATGAGAGTGCAATGGCACTCTATTTCTTGCTTGACCAGCTCATTGGTCCTTTAGCAAGCATGAACACATATCCTGATGTTGAATTTCGATATGTGTTGTCACCTACCCAATCACTATCAGTAAACCCAATCAAATCAAGATCAGATTTAGATTTGTAGAAGATCCCATGAGTCCTTGTTCCTTGAACAAAGTTAAGGATCATTTTGGCTGCTCTCCAATGGATCTCATGAGTCTGATCCATGTATCTTGAAGCCACACTTACTGCATAAGAAATATCAAGTTGAGTATGTGTATGGTACAACAAATTCCCAATCAGTTCCCTACACAATGTATTATTTACCATAAGTGAAGAATATGCTTCTTCAAGCTTAACTCCTGAAAGGAAGGGAGTCTTGCTTGGATTGCAATCCTTCATGTTGAACTTATTCAGAAAATCCAAAGCATACTTGGACTGATGTACTTTTATTCCATGTTTGGTTTGAGCAATCTCGAGACACAAGAATTGGCTCAATAACCCCAAATCTGTCATAGAAAATGCATGGTTCATTGCATCCTTCAAGGAGGCAATTTCATCCTTTGAGCTTCCTGTAATGAGAAGGTCATCTACATACAAGAAAATAATCATCAAAGAACCATGAATCATCTTCAAATAAACATTAGGATCTGATTTGCATCGAACAAAATTCAATGATAGCAGAAAGCCATCAATCTTGGCATACCAAGACCCGGGGACTTGCTTAAGCCCATACAATGATTTCTTTAGCCTGCGCACAAGAGATGGATTAGTAGCAAATCCTTGAGGCTGATGCATGTAAATCCCTTCAGTAAGATCTCCATTCAGGAAAGCACACTTCACATCCATGTGATGTACCTCCCACTGTTTCGAAGTTGTAATGGCTAAGGCTAGCCTAATGGACTCCATCTTTGCCATTGGTGCAAAGGTCTCATTGTAGTCTATGCCATGTAATTGTGAGTAGACCTTGGATAAAAATATTGCATTATATTTCAAAGGTGAACCATCAGCAGCAAACTTGGTTTTGTAAACCCACTTACATTGAACTAGCTTCCTCTCTGGGGGAAGATCAACCAGCTCCCAAGTGTTGTTCTTCTGGAGTGAGCTGAACTCTTCTTTCATGGCTGTTTTCCATATTGGATCATGTGCTTCATATTCATATGTTTTTGGGTCTAATTCAACCATAAGATATCATTTCTTTGCAAACAAAGGGTCTTTCATACATAGAGCACTCTCAAACTGAGAGCTAGTCCTCCTAGGATCACTAGGATTTCCAGCTAGTTCTCCAGTTGCATGAATGGTATTTGCTTCCCATTTTGGTCTTGTAGGAATTTTAGGATCTGAAATTAAATCATCATTATCAGACATATCAGAATCAAAAAACTCAACTATCTCTTCACTTACATTCAATGTTTTTGGTAGTGAAGAGGATTCTCCAACTTCCACTGCTACTAAAGGATCTTCTTGGAACTGAACACTCCTTTCAATGAAGGATTTGTTTATGCTCAAATTGATCAGACTATACCCTTTAGAATATTTAGAGTACCCAACAAATAGACACTCTTGGCTTTGGGGCTGCAAAGTATTCCTCTTTTCTGTTGGAATTCTAGCCCAAGCCCTTGAGCCAAAAATCTTGAAATGGGTCACATCTAGCTTGTACCCACTCCATGCTTCGAAAGGAGTCATACTATCAAGTTTTTTATGAGGAAACCTATTATGGATATAGGCTGCACAGTTTATAGCTTCGGCCTAAAAATTTGGTGGCAAAGTCTTAGCCTCCATCATGCAGATTGCCATCTCTTTCAGTGATATGTTCTTCCTCTCAGCAACACCATTTTGCTGTGGTGTGTAAGGGATAGAATGTTGCATCTGAATACCTACATCTGCACAATATTGAGTGAACTCAGACTTGACATACTCACCACCATTCTCAAATTAGAAGGACCTTGATTTTTCTCCCAGACTGGTTTTCAACCAAAGCCTTGAAGACTTTGAAGACGCCAAAAACTTTAGACTTGTGTTTCAGGAAGTAAACCCAACAGTACCTGGAAAATTCATCTATGAATGTCAATGCATATTTGTCCTGACTCATTGACATGTGAGGAAATGGGCCAGCAACATCACTGTGGATCAACTCAAGAGGTGCAGAGGTTCTCTCATGACTAGCTTTCTCAAATTTATGCTCTGGGTGTTTTCCTAAGATGCAACCTTGACAGACTCCTTTGGAAAACTTAATCTTTGGTAACCCTATGACCATTTCTTTTTCACTAAGATTATAAAGATACTTATATTTAATATGGCCAAATATTTCATGCCAAAGCTTGCTTGCCTCATTAGCATGAATCAGAAGAGCAAAGGGGTTTGAGTAGCGTAGGACGTGTGAGAACATGTATACCTTCGAAGTGTGATTTGCAAATCCTTTTGCAATGAATTTACCACTTGAGATCTCTGTGATGTCAACTTCATCAGGGGAGAATATGACCTTCTTTGGAGACCCTTTGTGGGTCATCTGATACAGTGATAAGAGGTTAGAGGCAAGACCTGGAACATACAATACATTGCCGAACTTACCATGGTCAAGATCAATCCTCCCTTTTCCCAAAATTTGAGTGAGAGAGTCATCTCCTAGTACTATTGGTGGAACTTTCGACATGCAAGTGAGGTGAATGCCTCCTTGGTCAAAACCATATGTCTTGAAGCTCCAGAATCAATGATGAAACTAGGTGAGCTTGATGTGCTAGCAACCAATGCATGAACTCTCTCTCTGTCTTCTGAATTTGATCCTCCAGGACTTGGGTTAGCATGTCAATTTGCTTCTTCATGCAAGAGCTTTTAGGATTATTGACCTTACTACAGTATGCGCACGTGCTCATTTCTCCTTTGTTCTTCTTCTTCTAGAAGTTCTTCTTGGAACCTTGGGCCTCCTCTAGAGACTTGTTCTTGTCTCTCTTTTGCTCAGGTGGATTCTTAGCTTTATTCTTTCCTTTTGAATCCACCCTTGAATCTCCAGAAACCAGAGCTTGGTCTTTGGAAGGTTTGATGGTGCCCATCATCACCAATTTATCTTGTTCTTGTGTGAGAAATTCCATGAAATCTGCAAGGCTAGGAATTTTCTAGGCTTGAGCTGTCAACTTTGTGGCATGGAAGGTTGAGACAAACACTGAATATTTAGGGCCAAGCATCGAGAGTATGGACAAAACCATTTGCTCCTCCTTTTCAATTCCACACTGTTTTAGCTGCAAAACAAGGGCTTTGAACTTGGAGAAGTAGAGTTGCAGGGATTTGAAGCTGTTGGGACTCAAGGAGATCAATTCATTTTTGATTTGATGTCCCCTCATCTCATATGTCTTACCAAAAATATCAACAATCTTCTCCCATACTTCATTTGGTGATGTTAATCCATCAATATGGAAAAGGAGGTCTCTCGATATGCTTAGACACATGAGACCATAGGCCTAATCCCTCCTGTTGTGCCATTTAATTTTCTCTACAACTACATTGGGCTCTACTTCTGTTGCCATAGTCACTCTATAGAGGCATTTCACTCTCAACAGTATCTCCATCTCTGCTTTCCATTAAAAGAAGTTAAATGGAGTCAAGATGATCTTCTGAGATTGATCCATAGCTCAGAAATCATCCCTTCAATCAGCAGAATGCTCCTAGTCAATGATGTCAAAACTACAATAACAAATTGGAAGGAGAGAAATTAATCTACAAGAGCTCTGATACCATGTGGAAATTGAACCCATGTGTTAGAACAATTACACTTACAAAAATTGCCAATTACACATACAAATTACACACAAAGGAGATTGAATATGAAGCAGAACACTAATCTGTATTGAATAAGTGTACAATAGCCAACCCTATGAAGTCATAGGCTGCCACAATAAATAATTACATGAGATATTCTAATGCATTTGGATGCCATTCGAATTGGTCAAAAGCAGGCTTACTAAATCTAAGCAAATCCCCCATAGGTGCATAAAGCAGCTTCCAAATCTGTCTAGGAGCTCACAAATTGGAAAAATCAATTAGGTAAGATAATAGGTGATGGAAGGACAACTCATACATGCTTTTATTAGGAGAAAAGAGTGGAGGATGTTGAGGACAAAAAACAAGTTAACTTCACCTAGTCAAACTTTCCCAATTTCCTTAAAACTCAGCAAAAGGAGGCAATAAGGCAGAAAAAGTACACATGCGCTGGGAAGGCTAGGAATAAAGTAGAATTGATTCAAATAGGTTTCCCAAGTGCTCCATGACTCAATTTTAGAAAGTTTGACCACTTTGGACATGTGGAGGACAACTTGCATAAGGTGGAATATGGAAACTAGGCAAATAAGACAAAAATGGATTAATTAATGTCTAAGGTAGCTAACTATGGGTTGATTATTCTAAAAATCATCTTATTGCCTTTAGGTTTTACTGCTGCTATTGGTGACTATTCTATCTCTGAGGAAGTTGCAGGTTTTTCTCCTTTATGGTTTCCCCGAGGAAAATCTTTGTGTCTATTGTCTCTTGTGTTTGATTGTTGTGCATGTTATTCTCTCAGATAAGATCCTAAGATAATACTATCAAACTGATAAAAATCTAACATGGTATCAGAACTAACCTAGGAAGAAGACACTATACAGCTGCGAAAGCTAGGGCTTCTTACCTTTTGGGCCTCTCTCCATAATTCATCAGAAAAAGGAGGCTAGGATGAACCTCCATTGAACGACGCATATTTCTGTCGAAGCAGAATCTGATTCTGACCTTTTTCATTTTTTGACCTACCACTACATCGGGAAATTAGGGATTTTCACTGAAGAGGAATTTTTGAGTGAGCCTAGGCTAGGATTTCTCTCCTCCTCAAAATCAAAGTTTAGAGACAAGAATCAAGATTTTTGGTTGGGTAGAACTATGGGAAATTCAAACCCCAATTCTCCCTAGAACCAGAAAACCAGCACTGCAGAAGATCAGCTCCAGATCCAGTTTTCAACTTCTCAAATTGGTAAGATCTAAATATTTTGTATTTCCATTTGAGGTTCTCAGTTAAGATGTCTCATCACACCAAGCTTGATGAAAAGATTGAGGTTGCTGATAACTTTCAAGCTTGGAAGTATAGGATCTCCCTGGTTCTGGAAGAAAATGAGTTGGACTCTTACATCAATGAAGAGGTTCCAGTTCCAGAGGGAGATGAGGATAAGGCCTTACAGAAAAATAAATTGGTCATGGTTAGGAGGATTATTGCTGATTCAATCAAGGATCACCTCATACCAAAGGTGTCCTCCCTAAAGACACCTAAAACAATGTTTGATGCCCTGACCAAACTGTTTGAAGGAAAGAACATAAATCAGAAGATGACTTTGAGGAACCAGTTGAAGAATGTGAAGATCCAAAATGTGGAGACTATACAGACATACTTCACAAGGGTATCTCAGATCAAAGAACAACTTGAAGCAGTGGTAGAAGAAGTGGAGAATGTAGAGATTGTGATGACCACCTTGAATGGTCTCCCTAGATCATGGGACTCCTTCATTCAAGGGATTTGTGCTAGAAGAAAGATAATCACCTTCAGTAGACTATGGGAAGAATGCTCACAAGAATAAGCTTGAATAGTAGCCCAAGAAGAAAAGATGGGAAGTGAATATAAATCTCTCACAGTACACTCCAAGAAAAGAAGAAGGTACTATCATCATTTCAAAGGCAGGAATTTTAACTCTATAAAATGTAAAAAGGATATATCTAAATACAGTTGCTTTACATGTGATGAAAGAGGACACTTTGCAAGAGATTGTCCCAAGAATAAGAATAGTTCTCACAAGCAGAAAGGAAACAAGAGAAGACATCATGGTCATGCTGCAGAGGATGATGAACCTTCCACAAACAGAATCAGACAAGAAAGTGACGATTCTTCAAGTGATGAAGAATATGTTTTGATTTCCGCTCTCATGGGAACTATCAAACATGGAAGCAATGATTGGCTTATAGACAGTGGGGATTCCAAACATATGATGGGATTCAGAGAATCCTTTGTGAAAATGTCTGAACATGAGTCACCTCACAAGGTGAAACTTGTGGATGACTACCAGTATCCAATAAAAGGTAGTGGTGAATCCTTCTGCAAGCTAGACTTTGGAAAGTCTATGAAGATGAAGGATGTCTTGTTTGTACTAGGACTAAAGGAGAATATCCTCTCCATATCTGCATTGGATGCAAAATGCATAAGGGTTTCATTCGTAGATGGCCCATTTCTTATGTGGCCAAAGGGAAATACTATAGATGATGCAGTTGTGATTGGAGAGCAAGTGGGAGGATTATACAAACTAAAGGGCCAACCAGAACAAGATTTGGTCCATGACTCAATAGATCCAAATGAAATTTGGCATAGAGGTCTTGCACATGTGCACTACAGAGCACTACCACTTGCAAGAAACGTTGTTTAAGATCTTATAGAAATACAGACAAAGAATGAAGGTGTTTACAAAGGATGTGCGAAAGGAAAGAACACAAAGAAGACATTTTCAGGTAGTGAGAGCAAGGAAAAAGGAATATTGGAAATCACCCAGTCTGATGTATGCGGTCCCAAGTCATCCAGTTCATTAAGTGGGTATGTATACTATGTTTCTTTCATTGATGATTTTTCTAAGAAGACATGGATATACTTCTTGAAGAACAAAGATGAAGTATTCATCAAGTTCAATGAGTTCAAAGCCTTGATCGAGAACCACACATAAAAGAAGATCAAGACCTTTCGATCAAACAATGGCAAAGAATTCATGTCAAATGAATTCAAAGAGTTATGCAAAGATTTAGGGATTAAGAGGGAGTTAACCACTCCATATAATCCACAACAGAATGTTGTTGCAGAAAGGAAGAATAGAACGATCATGGAAACTGCAAGGGAAATGCTTCATGATCAAGATCTTCCCATGCATCTATGGGCATAAGCTACGAGAACAATGGTGTATGTACATAACCGTACTCCACACAAATTACTCAAGAACAAGATAGTTGAAGAACTATTTTTCAGCAAGAAACTAGATGTCAACCATCTCAAAATATTTGGCTGTCCTGTGTACATACACATTCCAAAAGAAAAGAGGACAAAATTAGATCCTTCTGGAAAGAAGGGTATATTTGTAGGATATAGTGAAATCTCGAAAGCTTACAGAATATACTTCCTAGGATTCAAGAATATTGACATAAGGACAGATGTAACATTTGATGAAGATTCAGCTTACAACAAATCTAGAAAGAGATCAGTTGAAGACTCTGAAGAAACATAAGTATCCAGAATTCAAGATAGAACTATGAACAATGCAAATCAAGATGAAGATCAAGAAATAAAATAACCCCAAGAACTTGTAGATCCACCCCAAGAGAAGAATCCTCACAAGAGGAAACCTGCATGGGTACGAGAGGTTATCCAAGGTGTAGAAAGATATGGTGCTCTAGAAGAAATGTACAGAGAAAGAAAAAGAACCAGGTTCCACTCCAGTTATGTAGCACTATTATGTGACATCATTGATAAAGAAACTTCCAACTATGAAGAAGTGGTGGAGAAGAAAGAATGGAAGGATTCTATGATCGAGGAGTACCAATCGATCATGAAGAATGATGTCCGGGATGTTATCCCTATACCAGAGGGGAAGTCTATTGTGACTTCAAAATGGATATACAAGATAAATCATGCTACATGTGGTAGAATAGAGAAACATAAATAAAGATTTGTGGCTCATGGATTCTCCCAGAAAGAAGGAATAGATTATGAAGAAACTTTTGCACCTGTATCCAGATACAATTCCATTAGATCAGTACTTGCTTTGGTTGCAATGATGAAATGGAAGATACAGCAAATGGATGTCAAGACTGCTTTCTTGAATGGTGTAGTGGAAGAGGAAGTGTATGTGGAGAATCCACTCAGTTTTGAGACACATGATAGGGAGACTCATGTGTGTAAATTGAAGAAATCCCTATACGATTTGAAGTAGGAACCTAGGACATGGTAAGGCATAATTAACAGCTTCCTATCCAGTTTGGGATTTACCAAGAGTAAAGCATATTCCAACCTTTACTACAAGGTTGAAGAAGGGAACCCAGTGATACTCCTACTATATGTAGATGATCTGTTTGTAACAGGTGTGGATGGGTTTTATTGTTGATACAAAGAGGAAGCTTGCTGCCGAGTTTGAGATGAAGGACATGGGTATGATGCACTACTTTCTAGGCATGCAAATGTGGCAGAGTATAGATGGAATATTCCTGGGACAAGGGAAGTATGCAGTAGATATCCTAAAGAGGTTCAAAATGATGGACTATAAGGCCATGACCACATCTATGGCATTGAACATGAAGCTATTGAGTGATGCTTCATCAGAGATGGTTGATGCTATGATGTATCATCATATGATTGGTTCCTTGATGTACCTGACAAATACGAGACTAGATATTTTCTTTGCTTTGAACACATTGATCCAGTTCTTGACATATCCGAGACATGTTCACCTGATTGCTGCAAAGCATATTCTGAGGTACCTGAAGCATATGGTTGATTATGGGCTCAAGTATGAGGTATATCAGAAGATTAACCTGGAAGGTTATGTTGATTCAGATTGGGCAGGCAATACCATCAATAGGAAGAGCACTTCAAGGTGCTGCTTCAGTATGGGATTAGGTGTGATTTCTTGGTTTAGTAGGAAACAGTCTTGTGTGGCACTGAGTACAGATGAAACAGAGTATGTCACAACTTGTTCAGCTAGTTGTGAGGCAATGTGGCCAAGGAAGCTACTATATGACTTATTTGATCTTCAGTTGGATGCTATTTTTATATATTACGATAAACAAAGTTGCGTGAAGTTGTGAGAGAACCCGGTGTTCCATGACAAGTCAAAGCATATCAAGATAAAATATCACTATATCAGGGATATGGTGCAGAGAGGAGAAGTGAATCTCCAATATATTGCTACGGATGAACAGATAGATAATGTGTTGAAAAATCCATTGGCCAGAGTGAAGTTTGAGTACTTCAGGGAGAAGCTTGGTGTTCTCCAGATCGAGGCTCCCTTCAGGAGGAGGTGATGGGTCCAAGAGCCTTTCTAACATGGTAGGATTGGTTTGTTCCATGGTCAAATGTAAGTGTAGAGACATTCTGACATGGTGGCAAGTTGGGCCTCCCATGCTCATATGTAAGTGTAGAGCCATTCTGACTGGGTCATATGTAAGTGCAGAGCCTTTATGACTGGGTCAGATATAAGTGCTGAGCCTTTCCAACATGGTGGCAGGCTGGGTCTCCCATGGTTGGATATAAGTGATGAGCCTTTTCGACATGGTGGCAGGTTGGGACTCCCATGGTAGGATATAAGTGCTGAGCCTTTCCGACATTGTGGCAGGCTAGGCCTCCTATATTCAGATATAAGTGCCGAGCCATTCTGACATGGTGGCAGGCTAGGGCTCCCATGGTATGATGTGAGTGCTGGGACTTTTTGACTAGGTCAGATGTAAGTGTTGGATGAGGCTTTCTGACATGGTGGTAGGCTAGGCCTCCCATTGTCATATGTGAGTGCTGGGCCTTTTTGACTGGGTTAGATGTGAGTGTTGGGCATGCCTTTCTGACATAGTGGTGGATGTGTGCCTCTCATGGTTAGATGTAAGTGTTGGGTGGGCCTTTCTTACTAGGGTCAGATATAAGCACTGAAGAAGATCTACCTGGAGGCTAGGCCTACAACCAGCATGAAAAAGGGTTGGATCTGTAGAACTTCCTATGACGAGTAGAATTGAGAGATAGCACCAGTTGATCGAGATAGTGAAGCAGTGATGATGATGATCCAGTGATGATCCAATTACGATCTAGTGATGATCCAGTTTCAATGATGATCCAGTGATGATCCAGATTTGATCCAGAGAAGAAGAATTGTACTGATGAATTATGTCAAGAGAATACCTAGGATAGTTAAGATGGA
This sequence comes from Pseudotsuga menziesii, assembly GCA_001517045.1. Lineage (NCBI taxonomy): Eukaryota > Viridiplantae > Streptophyta > Pinopsida > Pinales > Pinaceae > Pseudotsuga > Pseudotsuga menziesii. The sequence continues at coordinate 373,799 of LPNX010616991.1, read as the reverse complement.
GTGTTGATGTATTTGTAACTTCAGAATGTATTAACTTGTATATTTTATGTATTGTACCCCGATGTTCCTATCGGGAAGTATTTGTAATGTAATTGAGTCATGTCATACCCTAATGTTCCTATCAGGAGAATCAATACTGTAGAAAAGTCATGTAAAGTCATATAGGGTAACCCTCCTTATTGTTCAAGGGTTAAAGTCCCCACAATTTCAGGGCACTAGGGTTATTAGACTCTCCTAGAGAAGTCAGACCTGGTAAGTTATTATCAAGCTGGGATTTAGTGTAAATAGAGAGTGAGCCTCTTTATTTATCACACAGTCACTGACACTCAATTGTAGTGCATGAGTGAGAGAGAAGGAGCTGGGATAAGAGAGAGAATGGATGTTAGAGATCATCTTACTGTCTTTGGGTTTTACTGCTGCTATTGGTGCCTATTCTATCTTTGAGGAAGTTGTGAGGTTTTCTCCTTTATGGTTTCCCCAAGAAAAATATTTGTGTCTATTGTCTCTTGTGTTTAACTGTTGTGCATGTTATTCTCTCACATAAGATCCTAAAAATATACTATCAAATTGATAAAAATCTAACATATAGGCATGGAGGTGTGGCAGAGTGCGGATAGAATCTCCCTTGAGAAAGGGAAGTATGTAGTGGATGTCCTAAAGAGGCTCAGGATGATGGACTGAAAGGCCATGGCCACACCTATGGCATCAAACCTGAATCTATTGAGTGATTCTTCATCATATTTGGTTGATGCCATGATGTATCATCAGATGATTGGGTCCTTGATGTACCTGACGAATACGAGACTAGATATTTTCTTTGCCATGAATAGATTGAGCCAGTTCCTAACAGATCCAAGACATGTTCACTTTATTATTGCAAAGCATATTTTGAGGTACCTAAAGGGTATAGTTGATTATGGGCTCCAGTATGAGGTGAATCAAAAGATTAATTTAGAGGGTTATGTGGATTCGGATTGGGCAGGAAGTGCCATTGATTGGAAGAGCACTTCAAGGTGTTGCTTTAGTATGGGATCAAGTGTGATCTCTTGGTTTAGCAGGAAGCAGTCCTGCATGGCACTGAGTATAGCTGAAGCAGAGTATGTAGCAGTTTGTTTGACTAGTTGTGAAGCAGTGTAGCTGACGAAGCTACTATCTGACCTATTTGATCTCAAATTGGATGCTACTTGTATATATTGTAGAAAATAGAGTCATGTCAAGCTGTCATAGAACCCTGTGTTCCATGACAAGTTGAAACATATCGATATCAAGTATCACTATATGGATATAGTGAAAAGAGGAGCAGTGAATCTCCAGTATGTTGCGACGAATGAGAAGATAGCTGATATATTGACCAAGCCATTAGACAGAGTGAAGTTTGAGTACTTCATAGAGAAGCTTGGTGTCGTTTAGATTGAGGTTCCCTCCAAGGGGAAGTGATACACATGATCCCTTCCCAGATGGTAGTAAGTGTGTCGTACCATGCGGTGGATGTAAGTGTTGAAGCCTTTCCCGGATGGTAGTAGGTGTGTCTTACCATGGCGGTGAATGTGTATCTGGGTTGTGCTCTGTGTGACAATGAGATTATATGAAGATAAATACATGGTAGAGGGATTATCCTACATCCAACATGAAAAAGGGCTAGCTATGTAGACAAATACCTTGCAGAGGGTGAGGTCTACATCTAACATGAAAAAGGGATGACTTTGTAGATAAAGACCTTGCATAGGGAGAGGCCTACATCCATCATGAAAAAAGGTTGGCTGTATAGATGTAGACCTACATCTAGCATGAAAAAGGGTTGTCTTTCTATATGGATACCTAGATCCATCATGAAAAAGGGTTAACACTATAGACCTACATCCAGCATGAAAAAGGGTTAGCACTCTATACCTACATCCAACATCAAAAAGGGTTGGCTCTGTAGATGGAGACCTACATCTAAAATGAAAAAGGGTTGTCACTATATACCTACATACAACATGAAAAAGGGCTGGCTCTATAGACGAAGACCTACATCCAGCATGAATTTTTTTTGGCTATGTCGATGAAGACCTACATGGAGGCTAGGCCTACATCTAGCTTGGAAAAGGGTTGGCTTTGTATAAATTCCTATGACGAGTATATTTGAGAGATAGTATCATTGCTCAAGATAGAAAAAACAATGATGTTGATGATCATCCATCTTTTATGATGATTCAGTGATGAAGACTTGTTCTGATGAACTGTGTCAAGGAATACCTTCCTAGTTAAGAGGGAGTGTTTATGTATTTGTAACTTAGAAATGTATTCACTTGTATATTTCTTATTGTATTTCATTACACCTCGATGGATATGTTTGTTCCTCCGATTGAGAGAGTCATTAATATAACTAAGTCATGTAAATTCATTGAGGTTAACCCTCTATTGTAAGTCGGGGAAATGGTCCCCACAGTTGAGTTGTATTAGGGTTATTAGACTCTCCTAGAGAATCCGTCCATGTAGAGTAAATCTCAAGTGGAAAATGAGTATAAATAGAGAGTGAGACTCTTTATTTAAAACACAAAATCACTCAAGACTAGCACATGAGTGAGAGAACAGTTGTCGAAGATCATCTTTGTACTTTTGGGTTTTACTGTTTCTTTTGGTACTCATTATATCTCTGAGGAAGTTGTGGGGTTTTCTCCTTTATGGTTTCCCCGAGGAAAATTTTGTGTGTCTCTTGTCTCTTGTGATTATTGCTGTGCATGTTATTCTCTTAGATAATATCCTAGATGATATTGATTAAATGATAAAAATCTAACAAAACATTGAACATTAATCTGAGTCTCGCTCCTGATGAACTGGAACGCCTGATCACTCTACTGAAACAACACAAGGTAGTTTTTTATTAGGAGTACACATATATTAAGGGAATCCCTTCTAATCTATGTACCCATCACATTTACATCAAAAGTGACTCCTGGCCTATGTGCCAACCACTACGAAGGATGAACCCTAACTTGAGGGATATAGTGAAAGAAGAAATCCAAAAACTCTTGGAAATGGGGTTTATATAACCAATATCAGACAGGAAGTGGGTTTCTCCACTCATGATAGTGCCAAAAAAGAATGGGAAATAGAGATTCTGCATAGACTATAGGGATGAACAAAGCAACACAGAAAAACCATTTTCCCCTACCTTTTATTAATCAGGTACTTGATACCTTGCCTGGGAAGAATTTTTTTTTCCTTTTTTCATGGATTAAGTGGTTACAATCAAATCCTGATTTCTCCTGAGGACCAAGATAAACCACCTTCACATATATTTGGGGTACCTTTGCATATAGGGTACTTCCCTTTAGTTTGTGTAATTCACTTGCCACCTTTCCGAGAGCTGGGATTGGTATCTTTTCAGAGATGGTTAGTGACAACATGGAAATTTTTATGAACGACTTTATCCCATATGGTAGTAGCTTTGAGGAAGCACTCACAAATTTATAAAAAAATTTAGTACATTGTGAACAAACCCAACTATCTTTAAGCACTGAAAAGTGCCATATGATGATGAGTGAGGGTGTAGTTATGGGGCACTTCATCTGTGCTGATGGTATCTAGGTAGACCCATCCAAAATTAGGGTAATTGAAAACATATCCACTCCTAGAAAAAAAAATAGGTACATAGCTTCTTAGGGCATGCTGGTTATTGCAGAATATTTATAGAAAATTTTTCCAAGCTAGCCTCTCCTTTATTCACTTTGTTCATGAAGGATGTACAATTTGATCGGAATGATGCATGCAAAACAATGTTCACTAAAATTAAGAAAAGGATATCTACAACCCATATATTACGAGGTCCCAATTGGGCTTTACCTTTCCACATCTCCTCAGATTATTCTGATACTGCCATTGGAGCAGTATTGGAACAACAGGAAGGTCATGCCCCATACGAAATTTATTATATCAGTAAAAACTTAGCCCTTGCTAAACTCAACTACAATGTCACAGAAAAGGAATTCCTCTCCATTATTTACTGTGTCAATAAATTTAGGCACTATATTATTGGATACCCCACTTTTGTGCACACTAACCATTCAACCATTAAGTACTTAATGAAAAAACCTGTCACTAATGCTAGAGTAACTAGATTGTTGTTACTGTTATAGGAATTTGACATTACAATTATTGATAGAACTGGGAAGGAAAACGTTGTTGCTGACTTTTTATCTCGACTTACTAACAATGATGACAGTTTACCAATTGAAGAATCCTTCCCTTATTAACATTTGTTTGTAGTTTCCCCTTGGTACGTAGATGTTGCTAACTATTTGGCTGCAGGAAATATTCCAACACATTTGTCAAAGAGAAAAAAAAGAAAAATTATACAATAGAGTGTCAGGTACTGCTGGATAGATGGGCATCTTTTCTACACAGGTCCTGATCTTGAAATCAGAAGATGTGCAAGGGAGGATGAAATTTTTAGTATCTTAAAGGATTTCCACAATGAGCCCTATGGGGGACATTTTACTGACAAATGAATAGGTCATAAGGTATTACGGATGGGAAATTAGTGGCCAACAATTTTCATGCATGCAAATAAATCTGTTCAGACTTGTGATAGTTTCCAAAGAATTGGCCAACCAAACACACTATATGTGATGCCTCTTCAACCACAGCTAGTGGTTGAACCTTTCGACATATGGGCCCTATATTTTGTAGGGCCTATCAACCCTCCCTCAATGAAGTAATTTTATATTCTAGTTTGCATCGATTATATGACCAAATGGGTGGAGGTTGTAGCTTTGGTCAAGGCCAATGACCAAGCTATAATGGATTTCTTCTATGGATAAATATTCACCCATTTTGGAGTACCCAAGGAGATAGTTATAGATGGAGAACCACAGTTTGTTTCCCACAAATTGGAAGCTATATTACAGAAATATCACATTCATCACAGGATAACCTCACCATATCACCCACGGGACAATGACCAAGTGGAAAGAACCAACATGTTAATTGAGGCTATCATTACAAAAAAAGTCAGAAGCCATCGCAAAGACTAGGCTCACAGACTTCCAGAGACATTATGGACATATCACACCACATGGCACGATACTATGGGCTTCTCCCCATATGAATCGGTGTACAGTAATAATGATGTCTTTCCCATTGAATTTGAAATTAAAAGTTTAAAGACAACCATGGAAGCAGACTTACACTTGACAGAATCTCAGAGGAACGGATTGAATCAGTTAAATGAACTCGATGAGAAGTGCAGAACTGCTATGCATCAGATAGTGTTAATTCAACAATAGTGTTCCAAGTAGCATGATCAATTCATAAAGAATAAAGTCTTATGTGAAGACGACTGGGCCTTATTGTATGATTGAATATTCAAGAGGGATTTTAAAGGTAAGTTGCGTACAATATGGTTAGGACCCTACCAAATAGACAAGTTGTTTGATAATGGCATAGTCTGCATGATTACTATTGATGAAAATTAGACACCATTTTTCGCTAATGGTCATAGGATGCGATTGTATCATAATCCAATTTCAAAGGCGCTTTCATTTCGCATGTTGTAGCTGATCCATATTATCAGTTAACACAAGGGAAGGAATTTTTTTCTACTCTTGTAAATGTTTTAAGAACACTGCAATTTCCACACAGGAATCTATGCATAAATAAATTGATGTTTTGTTTTCATTTTTATTTTATTTTATTTTACGCTTGATCGGTTTTCTTTTGAAGAATGTGTATAGGAATCTACTTGAGGAGCAACAGTCGCGATGGGGCTGAATGATTGTAGGCATCCTAGATTATTTTCCTATTTTGAATAACTCCTTGAAAAATATGAACAATTCAGTAGCAACAAACAATTTATTGAAACTCTGCCTATTTTTTTCCATTTTTCGCATTTGTGACTTCGCTAAAATATGCCTATTTTTCCATTTTTTGCAACTGTTACTCCACCAGACTTGTCCTATTTTCCAACTACAACTCTGCCAAATTTTGCCTATTTTTCCTATTTTCACAACTATGACTTTGCTAGATTTGTCCTATTTTCCAGCTACGACTCTGCCAAATTTCACCTATTTTTCCTATTTTCACAGCTGTGACTCCTCCGGATTTGTCCTATTTTCCACTTGCAACTCTGCCAAATTTTGTCTATTTTTTCCTATTTTTGTAGTTGTGACTCTACCATATTTTCCCTACTTTCCAATTGCGACTCTGCCAAATTCTATTTATTTCTCCTATTTTCATAGCTGCGACTCCCTAATATTTGTCCATAAACAAGCTATGAATCCTCCATATTTGTCCATGAAAAAGCTGTCACTCCTTCAGATTTGTCCATAAATCTCACCGTTAATAACTTCGTTGGGTTCCAACTCATTTCATAGCTCCAACCATAGTTCTGTCAAGAATGAGAAGACAACTATTAATTTTCCATGGGTGCCAGCCAACATGGATGTACTTGTTTTTCAAAGTGGTGGGGGAGAGATCATAATAGCACATGTGCAATTATGTTTTCAATTGATGTTTTCAATTTGCAATGACATGTTGAACCATTATGGAAAGTTAAGCATTAGAGGAAATTTGGGGTCTAAAATGGGCCTCATAAGAAAACGTGCCAAAATAAGTTTTTGTGAGTTGGAATTCAAGAACCAATAGAATTTCAATAAAATAAGTCAACCATAATGGTTGAATTGACATATTTGTCATTAAAAAAAACTACTTTTTTTGTTCGTATTTTCGATATATCTCATTGTGTTTTTACTCAAATTTCGATCGGGAGAGCTCATTGGATACGGAATTTGATTCTGCATCCAAAGAGTACCCACACTGCATACTTTTGACAGACCCCGCTACCCCAAAAACAAGAAATACCTGAAAAAATGTGATGATGACATCATCATCACATTTTTTTCAGGTATTTCTTATTTTTGGGGTTACGGGGTCCATCAAAAGTATGTAGTGTGGGTACTCGTTGGATGCGGAATCAAATTCCGCATCCAACGAGCTCTCTCGATCAAAATTTGAGTAAAAACACAGGGAGATATGTAAAAAATACGAACACAAAAAGTGGTTTTTTTCTTTCTTCCTCCAAAATTAATCAATATTATTTTATTATTTTAACTATTATTTTATTATTTTAACTATTATTTTATTATTTTCCTTAGGAGGCCCATTTTAGACCCCAAAACTCCTCTAATGACTCATTTCATATTGGGAAGGTACAGAATTTGACCATTTACATGATTAGGCATAAATGGGATACAGAAAAAATAATCATGCTTTGTCTTTTGTACCCGTCAAAGAACCCATACCCATTTAAATGTCAATTGATCTGTTTGAATCGGTACTTGGGCATATTACACAACCATCACATTTTTTCCTAATTTTTGGCAAATATTTCCAATTATTCCATTTTCATAACGGTATCAACTTTACTAAAATACCCAATCCCGATATTCGGAAGATATTATAGTTGTATTGTATTCCTCCTATTGGAGATGATTTTGGTCTTGTCAGAGTCATTGAAGGCTGCAATGTAAACCTTCGAATGTAAGTCAGGTCATTATAGTACCCAAGTGTCAATATAATAAATGTTATTTGTAATGTCCCATTGGACAAGTCATCCTAGAAAGCTAGCGAAGTTGGCCCCAACAACTTAAAGGTTAAGTCAACAGAAGAATATAAATAGAGAGGTGCTCCCCTTCATTTGTGCTCACTCACTCAAGCAGTTTTTCAAGAGAGAGAAGAACTGGTTTGTTATATTTTTATCAATTTGATAGTATTATCTTAGGATCTTATCTAAGAGAATAACATGCACAATAATAAAAAACAAGAGACAATAGATAAAAATATTTTCCTCGGGGAAACCATAAAGGAGAAAACCCCGCAACTTCCTCAGAAATAGAATAGACACCAATAGTAGCAGTAAAACCCAAAGACAGTAAGATGATCTCCGACAGTTGTTCTCTCTCTTATCCCAACTCCTTCTCTCTCACTCATGTGCTACAAATGAGTGTGAGTGACTGTGTGATAAATAGAGAGGCTCACTCTTTATTTATACTAATTCCCGACTTGACAATAACTTACCAAGGCCGAATTCTCTACGAGAGTCTAATAACCCTAGTGCCCCGAAAATGTGGGGACTTTAACCCTTGAACAATAAGGAGGGTTACCTTTTATGAATTTACATGACTTGTTTACATTATCGATTCTCCCTATAGGAACATCGGGGTATGACATGACTCAATTACATTACAAATACTTCCTGATAGAAACATCAAGGTACAATACATAAAATATACAAGTGAATACATTCTGAAGTTACAAATACATAAACACTCCCTCTTAACTAGGAAGGTATTCTCTTGACACAATTCGTCAGTACATGTCTTCTTCTCTAGATCAAATATGGATCATCATCAATGTTGGATCATCACTAGATCATCATCAAAATTGGATCATCACTGGATCATCATCAAAGCTAGATCATCATCAAAGATGGATCATTACTGGATCATTATCATCATTGCTTCTACTATCTCAATCAACTGGTGCTATCTCTCAATTCTACTCATCATAGGAAGTTCTACAAAGCTAGCCACTTTTCATGTTGGTTGTAGGCCTAGCCTCCAGGTAGGTATTCTTCAGCACTTATATCTGACCCTAGTCAGAAAGGCCCATATAGCACTTACATCTGACCATGAGAGGAACACATCCACCACCATGTCAGAAAGACACGCCCAGCACTCACATCTGACCCAGTCAGAAAGGCCCAACACTCACATCTGACCCAGTCAGAAAGGCCCAACACTCACATCTGACCATTTACATGATTAGGCATAAATGGGATATGGAAAAATTAATCATGCTTTGTCTTTTGTACCCATCAAAGAACCTGTACCCATTTAAATGTCAATTGATCTGTTTGAATCGGTACTTGGGCATATTACATGACCTTCACATTTTTTCCTAATTTGTGCCAAATCTTTCCAATTATTCCATTTTCATAACTGTATCAACTTTACTAAAATACCCAATCTTGATCTTCAGAAGATGTTCTAGTTGTATTGTATTCCTCCTATTGGATATGAGTTTGGTCTTGTTAGAGTCATTGAAGGCTGCAATGTAAACCTTCGAATGTAAGTCGGGTCATTAGTACCCAAGTGTCAATATAATAAATGTTATTTGTAATGCCCATTGGACAAGTCAACCTAGAAATCTAGTGAAGTCGGCCCCAACAACTTAAAGGTCAATTCAACAGAAGAATATAAATAGGGAGGCGCTCCCCTTCATTTGTGCTCACTCACTCAAGCAGTTTTTCAAGAGAGAGAAGAACTGGTTTGTTATATTTTTATCAATTTGGTAGTATTATCTTAGGATATTATCTAAGAGAATAACATGCACAACAATAAAAAACAAGAGACAATAGACACAAAGATTTTCCTCGGGGAAACCATAAAGGAGAAAACCCCGCAACTTCCTCAGAGATAGAATCGACACCAATAGCAGCAATAAAACCCAAATATAGTAAGATGATCTCCGATAGTTGTTCTCTCTCTTATCCCAGCTCCTTCTCCCTCACTCATGTGCTACAAATGAGTGTGAGTGACTATGTCATAAATAGAGAGGCTCACTCTTTATTTATACTAATTCCCGACTTGACAATAACTTACCAAGGCCGAATTCTCTAGGAGTGGGGACTTTAAACCTTGAACAATAAGGAGGGTTACCTTTTATGAATTTACACGACTTGTTTACATTATCGATTCTCCCTATAGGAACATCGGGGTATGACATGACTCAATTACATTACAAATACTTCCCGATAGAAACATCGAGGTACAATACATAAAATATACAAGTGAATAAATTCCAAAGTTACAAATACATAAACACTCCCTCTTAACTAGGAAGGTTATTCTCTTCACACAATTTGTCAGTACACGTCTTCTTCTCTAGATCAAATATGGATCATCATCAATGATGGATCATCACTAGATCATCATCAAAATTGGATCATCACTGGATCATCATCAAAGCTAGATCATCATCAAAGATGGATCATTACTGGATCATTATCATCACTGCTTCTACTATCTCAATCAACTGGTGCTATCTCTCAATTCTACTCATCATAGGAATTTCTACAAAGCCAACCCTTTTTCATGTTGGTTGTAGGCCTAGCCTCCAGGTAGGTATTCTTCATCGCTTATATCTGACCCTAGTCAGAAAGGCCCATATAGCACTTACATCTGACCATGAGAGGAACACATCCACCACCATGTCAGAAAGACATGCCCAGCACTCACATCTGACCCAGTCAGAAAGGCCCAACACTCACATCTGACCATGGGAGGCCTAGCCTGCCACCATGTCAGAAAGGCTTGTCCACCACTTACATATGATCTAGTTAGAAAGGCCTAGAATTCACATCTGACCATAGGATGCCCATCCTGCCACCATGTCATAATGGCTCGTCACTTATATTCGACCATGGGAGGCCCATTCTTCCACCATGTCAAAAAGGATCAGCACTTATATCCAACCATGAGAGGCCCAGCCTGCCACCATGTCAAAAAGGCTTAGCACTTATATTCGACCATTGGAGGCCCAGCCTTCCACCATGTTAGAAAGGCTGAGCACTTATATCTGAACCAATTAGAAAGGCTCTACACTTACATCTAACCTAGTCAAAATGGCTTTGCACTTACATCTGACCATGGAAGGAACCAATCCTACCATGTCAGAAAAGCTCTCGGAATCATCACCTCCTTCTGGAGGGAACCTTAATCTGGAGAACACCAAGCTTCTCCCTAAAGTACTCAAACTTCACTTTGGCCAATGGCTTGGTCAACACATAAGCTATCTGTTTGTTCATCACAACATATTAGAGCTTCACTGCTCCTCTCTACACCATATCCCTAATATAGTTATATTTGATCTCGATATGCTTTGACTTGTCATGGAACATCGAGTTCTCTGACAACCTCAAGCAACTCTGGTTGTCGCAATATATACAAGTAGCATCCAACTGGAGATCAAATAATTCAGATAGTAGCTTCCTTAGCCAGAATTCCTCACAACTAATTGAACAAGCTGCAACATACTCTGCTTCAGCTGTACTCAGTGCCACGCAAGACTGTTTCCTACTGAACCAAGAGATCACACCTGATACCATACTAAAGCAGCACCCTGAAGTGCTCTTCCTACCGATGGAACTTCCTACCCAATATGAATCAACATAAACTTCCAGGTTGATATTTTGATCTTCCTGATACTTGATCACATAATCAACTATACCCTTGAGTTACCTCAGAATATGCTTTCTAGCAATCAGGTGAACATGTCTTGTATTTGTTAGGAACTGGTTCAAAGTGTTCACAGCAAAGAAAATATTTGGTCTCGTATTCGTCATGTACATGAAGGACCCAATCATTTGACAATACATCGTAGCATCAACCATCTCTCGTGAAGCATCACTCAATAGCATCAGGTTCAATGCCATAGGTTTGGTCATGGCCTTGAATTTCATCATCCCAAACCTCTTTAGGATCTCTATTGCATACTTCCCTTGTCCCAGGGATATTCCATGTGTACTATGCCACACCTCCATGCTTAGAAAGTAGTGCATCATACTGAATTCCTTCATCTTGAACTCGGAAACAAGATTCCTCTTTGTATCAGAAATCAACCCATCCACACCTGTTACAACGAGATCATCTGCATATAGTATGAGTATTACTAGGTTCCCTTCTTCAACCTTGTAGTAAATGTTGGAATCTTTTTTCTTCAATTTACACACATGAGTCTCCCTATCATATGTCTCAAAACCTAGTGGCTGCTCCACATACACTTCCTCTTCCACTACACCATTCAAGAAAGCAGTCTTGACATCCATCTGCTGTATCTTCCATTTCATCACTGCACCCAAAGAAAGCACTAATCTGATGGAAGTGTATCTGAATATAGGTGCAAAAGTTTCTTCATAATCTATTCCTTCTTTCTGGGAGAAGCCACAAGCCAAGAATCTTACTTTGTGTTTCTCTTTGCTACCATATGCAGCATGCATGATCTTGTAGATATATTTGGAATTCACAACAGACTTCTCCTTTAGTCTTGGGACAACATCCCAAACATCATTCTTCATGATTGACTGGTATTCCTCGATTATAGAATCCTTCCTTTCTTTCTTCTCTATCACTTCTTCATAGTTGGAAGGTCCTTTATCAATGATGTCACATAACAGTGCTACATAACCAGAGCAGGACTTGGTTCTTTTTCTCTCTTTGTGCATTTTTTTTGGAGCCCCATGTCTTTATGCATTTTGGATAGCCTCTCATACCCATGTAGGTTTCCTCTTGTGAGGATTCTTCTCTTGGGGTGGATCTACAGGTTCCCGGGGTTCTTCTATTTCTTGATATTCATCTTGATTTGCATCGTTCATACTTGTATCTTGAATTCTAGGTACTTATGTTTCTTCAGAGTCTTCAACTAGTCTCTTTCTGGATTTGTTGTAATCTGAATCTCCGTTGAATGTTATGTCTCTTCTTCTGTCAATGTTCTTAAATCCTAGGAAGTATATTTTGTAAGCTTTTGAGCTTTCACTATATCCCACAAATATACCCTTCTTTCCATAAGGATCTAATTTTCTCCTTTTTTCTTTTGGAATGTGTATGTACACAGGACAACCAAATATTCTGAAATGGCTGACCTCTGGTTTGTTTCTAGAAAATACTTCTTTAGGTATCTTGTTCTCAAGTACTTTGTGTGGAGTACAATTTTGTACATACACCACTATTCAGGAAGCTTCTACCCATAGATGCATGGGAATATCTTGATCATGAAGCATTTCCCTTGTAGCTTCCATGAGCATTCTATTCTTCCTTTCTACAACCCCATTCTACAGTGGATTATATGGAGTGGTTAACTCCCTCTTAATACCTGAATCTTTGCATAACTCTTTGAATCCATTTGATGTGAATTCTCCAAAATTGTCTAATCGAAAGGTTTTTATCTTGTTTTCTATGTGGTTCTCAATCATGGCTTTGAATTCCTTGAACTTTATGAATAATTTATCTTTGTTCTTCAATAAGTATATCCATGTATTCCTAGAAAAATCATCAGTGAAAGAAACATAGTATACATACCCGCTTAATGAATTGGATGACATCGGACCGCATACATCAGAGTAGATGATTTCCAAGATTCCTTTTTCCTTGCTCTCTCTACCTGGAAATGTCTTATTTGTGTTCTTTCCTTTCCCACATCCTTTGCAAAAACCTTCATGCTTTGTCTGTATTTCTGGAATACCTTCAACAACTTTTCTTGCAATTGGTAGTGCTCTGTAGTGCACATGTGAAAGCCTTCTATGCCAAATGCCATTTGGGTCTACTGAGTCATGGACCAAAGCTTGTTCTGGTTGGCCCTTTAGTTTGTATAATCCTCCCTCTTTCTCTCCAATCACAATTGCATCATCTATAGTCTTTCTCTTTGGCCACATAAGAACTTTCCCATCTACGAATGCAACCATTATGCCTTTTGTATCCAATGTAGATATGGAGAGGAGATTCTTCTTTAGTCCCGGTACAAACAAGACATCCTTCATCTTCATAGACTTACCAGAGTATAGCTTGTAGGAGGATTCACCACTATATTTTATTGGATACTGGTAGTCATCCCCAAGTTTCACCTTGTGAGGTGACTCATGTTCATACAGTTTCACAAAGGATTCTTTGAATCACATCATATGTTTGGAATCCCCACTGTCTATAAGTGAATCATTGCTTCCATGTGTGATAGTTCCCGTGAGAGTGGAAATCAAAACACATTCTTCATCACTTCAAAAATAATCACTTTCTTGTCTGATTCTCTTTGTGGAACGTTCATCATCCTCTGCAGCATGAGCATGATATATTCTCTTGTTTCCTTTCTTCTTGTGAGAGCTATTCTTATTCTTGGGACAATATCTTTCAAATTGTCCTCTTTCATCAAATGTAAAGCATTTGTATTTAGATATATCCTTGTTATACTTTCTAGAGTTAAAATGCTTACCTTTGAAATGATGAGAGTCCCTTCTGCTTTTCTTGGAGTGTACTGTGAGAGCTTGATCTTCACTTCCCATATTTTCTTCTCAAGCTACTATTTGAGCTTCTTCTTTTGAGAATTATTCCCACAGTCTACTAAAGGTGACTAGCTTTCTTCTAGCACAAATCCCTTGAGTGAAGAATTCCCATGATCTAGGGAGACCATTCAAGGTGGTCATCACAATATTTGCATTATCCACTTCTTCATCCACTATTTCAAGTTGTTCTTTCATCTGAGAGACCCTTATGAAATATGACTGTATAGTCTCTGCATTCTGGATCTTCACATTCTTCAACTGGTTCCTCAAATTCACCTTCCGATTTATGTTCTTTCCTTCAAACTATTTGGTCAGGGCATCAAACATTGCTTTAGGTGTCTTTAGGGAGGACACTTGTGGTATAAGGTGATCCTTGATTGAATCAGAAATAATCCTCTTATCCATGACCAATTTATTTTTGTGTAAGGCCTTAGCCTCATCTCCCTCTAGAACTAGAACCTCTTCATTGATGTAAGAGTCCAACCCATTTTCTTCCAGAACCAAAAAGATCCTATACTTCAAAGATCAGAAGTTATCATATCCTTCAAGATTTTCATCAATCTTGGTGTGATGAGACATATTAACTGAGAACCCCAAATGAAAATACAAAATATTTAGATCTTACCAATTTGAGAAGCTGAAAACTGGATCTAGAGCTGATCTTCTATAGTGTTGGTTTTCTGGTTCCAGGGCAAATTAGGGTTTGAATTTCCCGGAGTTCTACCCAACCAAAAACCTTGATTATTTTCTCTAAACTTTGATTTTGAGGAGGAGAGCAATCCTAGCTTGGGCTCACTCAAAAATTCCTCTTTAGTGAAAAGCCCTACTTTCCTGATGTAGTGGTAGGTTAAAAACTGAAAAAGGTAAGAATCAGATTCTGCTTCGACCAGAAGATGCACCCTTAAATTGAGGTTCATCCTAGCCTCCTTTTGCTGATGAATTATGGATAGATACCCAAAAAGTAAGAATCCCTAGCTTCTGCAGCTGTACAGTGTCTTCTTCTCGGGTTAGCTCTGATACCATGTTAGATTTTTATCAATTTTACAGTATTATATTAGGATCTTATCTGAGAGAATAATATGCAGAGCAATCAAACACAAGAGACAATAGACACAAATATTTTCCTTGGGGAAACCATAAAGGAGAAAACCCCGCAGCTTCCTCAGAGATAGAATAGGCACAAATAGCAGCAGTAAAACCCAAAGACAGTAAGATGATCTCCGACAACTGTTCTCTCTCTTATCCTAGCTCCTTATCTCTCAATCATGTGCTACAACTGAGTGTGAGTGATTGTGTGGTAAATAGAGAGGCTCACTCTCTATTTATAATAATTCTTGACTTGACAATAACTTACTAGGGTCGAATTCTCTAGGAGAGTCTAATAACCCTAATGCCCCAAAACTGTGGGGACTTTAACCCTTGAAAAATAAGGAGGGTTAACTTATGTGACTTTACATGACTTTTTTACATTATTGATTCTCCCTATAGGAACATTGGGGTATGACATGGATAAATTACATTACAAATACTTCCTGATAGTAACATCTGGGTACAATCTATAAAAAATAAAAGTGAATACATTCCGAAGTTACAAATACATCAACATGCTTCGCTAAAAAGGAGTAAGAAGCAGGTGTATGGGTTTTAAATTGTTCTGGTTGAGATCTATACTAAGGAAGTTTTGTGGGTTTTTCACCCTTGCGGTTTCCCCGAGGAAAATATTTTTTTTCTTGTGTTCTTTTGTTTTTTGTGCATGTTGTTCTTTCAGTGATATTCTAGTAATTGTTTTTAAGATATCATCTAAGAAAATTGATAAAACTTAACATGGTATCATCTCCACTCTGAAAGAAGGAATTGCACAACTAGGGTTTGTCATTTTGAATAATTCCCTTGACATATAAGCCAGGAAAGAATGGTCCCTCAACTTGCCCTTGAAGAGCACATATTTCTATGAACAGAGATCCAACATCCAAGAAGTTTTTGTTTTTGACCTGTTACTGCTGCCGGGACAAACTAGGGCTTCATTTTTTCCGAGACTCCATCAACAATCTCACGAAAAGAAAGTTACAGTCTACCTCACCTCAGGGAGGTGCATATTTTACACCTCTCAACCCTATTAGGGTTTCTAGTTGAGAAATCAGGATGTAGATGACTCTGAGTAATCACCTCAAAAGGAAAATGACTCTGAGTAATCACCTCAAAAGGAAGATGACTCTAAGTAATCACCAGGAATATGACTCTGAGTAATCACCTCAAAAGTGTAATCAACAGGAAGATGAATTTGAGTAATCACCTCAAAAGTGTAAGGATTGAAAAGTTAGAGACAATGCAATCTTACTTTTCAAGAGTGGCTCAAATTAGAGATCAGCTAGAAGTCATAGGTGATATAGTAGAAGAAGCCAAAATTGTGATGACCACCCTAAATGGTCTTCCAAGAGATTGGGAAGATTTTATCAGAGGAATAAGCTCAAGAAGGAAACTAACCAAATTGATAAAGATATGGGAAGAATGTGTCCAATAAGAATAAATAATCCTAGCTAGAGAAGTGAGGCTAAATGATAATGAATATCAAGCCTTGATAGCCCATGCCAAAGGAAAGCACAAAATAAAGAGTCATGATCATCCTCACAATACTCAAGGGCTCAAAATACCCAAGAAAGAATTCTCAAATTATGAGTGCTTCACTTGTCACAAGTTGGGACACATTGCCATCACTTGTCTCATGAAAGCAGAAAGAGTTAAAAAGATGAAAAGATTCCAAGCTCATGCTACTGAATATAGTGATCAAGAAGTAGAAGAGGAGGAAAATAAATATGAAGAATCTAGTGAAGAATGTGTACTGATATTTTCCCTAACAAGATCAGTCTCAGTAGGAAATAACACCTGGTTAGCAGACAGTGGTGCATCTAAGCACATGACAGGTTACAAGGAATCACTATCATGCCTTGTACAAAAATATTCACCATACAAAGTAATTCATAGAGATGATTACCAATATCCCATGAAAGGAATGGGAGAAGCATCCTATAAGTTGGACTCTGGAAAATCCATGAAGATGAAGAATTTCCTATATGTCCCTGGACTAAAGAAGAACCTCCTATCTATTTCATCTTTGGACAAGAGTGTTAGATTTTTATCAATTAGACAATATGATCTTAGGATATTATCTGATAGAATAAAATTCACAACAATAAATCACAAGAGAGAATAGACAAAAATATTTATCCTTGGGGAAACCATAAAGGAAAAACCCCGCAACTTCCTCAGAGATAGAATCAACACCAATGACAGTAGTAAAACCCAAAGACAAAAAGATGATCTCCAACAGTTGTTCTCTCTCTCACTTGTGTGAGCTCCTATTCTCTCACCTATGTGTTATAGATGGGTGAGTGTGTGTCTCAAATAGAGAGGCTCACTCTCTATTTATACTAGTTTTCAACTTGACAATTACTTACTAGGGTCGTCTTCTCTAGGAGAGTCTAATAACCCTAGTGCCCCACAACTCTGGGGACTTTACCCCCGACTTACAAAGGAGGGTTAATCTCTATGACTTTACATGACTTGATTATATTAATGATTCTCCTGATAGGAACATCAAGGACCAATAAAATACAATATATAAAATATACAAGTGAATACATTCCGAAGTTACAAATACATCAACACTCCCTCTTAACTAGGAAGGTATTCTCTTGACACAATTCATCAACACAAGTATTCATCACTGGATCATCATCAAAGCTAGATCATCATTGGATAATCATCAAAACTAGATCATCATCAAAGTTGGATCATCACTGGATCATCATCATTATCACTACTTCCGCTATCTCGATCAAATGGTGCTATCTCTCAATTATTCTCGTCATAGGAAGTTCTACAGAGCCAACCCTTTTTCATGTTGGTTGTAGGCCTAGCCTCCATGTAGGTCTTCATCGATAAAGCCAACCCTTTTTCATGCTAGATGTAACTTCACAGAGCCATTTCTTTTTCATATTGGATGTGTCTCTATAGAACCAATCCTTTTACATACTGGATGTAGGACTCTACAGAGCCATCCCTTTTTCATGATGGATGTAATTTCATAGAGCCAGTCCTTTTTCATACGAGATGTGTCTCTACAGAGCCAGTGCTTTTTCATACTAGATGTAGGCCTCTACAGAGCTAGCCCTTTTTCATGCTAGATGTAACTTCATAGAGCCAGTCCTTTTTCATACTGGATTTGTCTCTACAGAGCAAGTACTTTTTCATATTGGATGTAGGCCACTATAGAGCCAGCCCTTTTTCATGTTAGATGTACCTCCACAAAGCCAATCATTTTTCATATTGGATGTAGGCCATTACAGAGCTAACCCTTTTTCATGTTGGGTGTACTTCTATAGAGCCTTCCCTTTTCATGCTGGATGTAGGCCTTGCCCTCTACAAGGAATTACGCTACAGAGCCAGTCCTTTTTCATACTGGATGTAGGTCTTAGCACTTATATCTGACCATGGGAGGAACCAATCCTTCCACCATGTCATAAAGGCACAGCACTTACATTTGACCATGGGAGGAACCAATCCTACCACCATGTCATAAAGTCACAGCACTTACATCTGACCATGGGAGGAACCAATCCTACCAACATGTCAGAAGGCACAACACTTACATCTGACCATGGGAGGAACCAATCCTACCACCATGTCAGAAAGGCACATGGAATCATCACTTCCCCTTGGAAGGAACCTCGATCTGGAGAACACCAAGCTTCTCCTTGATGTACTCAAACTTCACTCTGGCCATTTCTAGCATAGAATCACATCCAGGCTGATTACATCCAAGGATAACCTATGAGCTTCACCAGTAACGATTAAATCCAAGGATAACCTACAGGAATGTGTACGTCTGAGCAACCTACGAGCTTCTCCAATATTTTATGCTCAAACAACCTATCTCACTAGCTATGCTAGAACTCCCTCTTTCAAGAGATCTTGATATGGATCACATACTGGATCTTCACTGCTCCTCTTTGGATCATGCAAGTTAGATCAATTAAATCAAATTGCATTTTTCAAAAGAAACATACTACCTCCCAAATAGTCGAGAAAGTGGTGACATATTTTTCCTCAACTATACTCATCTCCATGTAGGACTGCTTCCTGCTAAACCAAGAGATCACACCTGATCTCATATTGAAGTAGCACCCTAAATTTCTCTTCCTATCAATGGCATTTCCTGCCCAATCCAAATCCACATAACCTTCTAGGTTATTTTTCTGATTCGCCTCATACTTGAGCTCATAATCAACTGTACCCTTCAGGTACCTCAAAATATGCTTTGCAGCAATCAGTTGAACATGTATCAATGTGTTCATATCAAAGCAAATATCTAGTCTCATATTCATCAGGTACATCAAAGAAAAAATCATCTGACGATACATCGTGGCATCAACCCTCTCTAATGAAACGTCACTCAATAGTTTCAGGTTTGATGCCATAGGTGTGGTCATGGCCTTGCATTCCATCATCCTAAACCTCTTCAGGGTATCCATTGCATACTTCCATTGTCCCGGGGAGATTCCATCTACACTCTGCCACACCTCCATGCCTAGAAAGTAGTGCATCATATCCAATTCCTTCATCTCAAACTCATCAGCAAATATCCTTCTTGCAAATTTCATGAGTTCCTCTTTTCTACCAGGAACAATTAATCGACATATAACAAGAGCATCACTGGTATTTCTCCTTCAACCTTGAAGTAAATATTGGAATACGCTTTACTCCCAGTAAATCCTAGAGTTATCAGTAAGTTGTCCATCCTGTCGCATCATGTCAAACATCAAGATATTTTGCACTCACTCCCTCTGAAGTGGAGCATCATTATCCATCTTCCTTTCATACTCTATGCATTGAAAAATTATGTACTAGACTGAAAAGTACCTTCCTATGCTACTAATATTTTATGTATCCATCTAGGGTCAATGGATACCAAGATCGTCTATCTTGAACCTTCTCAAAAGTTCTTCTCACACCCCTCTGTGAGCTTGTCATCCTCTATAGGATTTGATCTTCAACCTTGTAGAAAAGGTTAAGATCTTCATCACTCTAGGTGATCTTCAAGCTCCGCATGTATGTGTTATCCCATGGGTGTCATCTGAGCTCATACAAGGCCTTCTTTAATTTTCACACATGAATCTACCTTTCATGTGTCTTAAATTCTAGTGGCTGCAAATGTCTCTTCATAGTATATTCCTTCTTTATGTGAGAAGCCTCGTGCTACAAATATTTCCTTGTATCCCATGATTTTTCCATCTACTCCATCATGGAACTTGCATATACTGCATCCTAGACATCATTCTTCTTGAACTGGTACTCTCCTTCCCTTTCTTCTTGGATACTTCTTCATAGCTGGAAGAATATGTATCAATGATTTCACTCAATAGTGTCACATAACTAGAGTGTGTCTAAGATATCCTCATATTATTCTTCATCTTGGATTATTTCTCGAACTGTCATCACTTGTTCTTTGGAACAAGCCTCATCCTTCTTTTATTGTAGGCAATTGTACGTGATCTTTCCTACAAGTCAAATGCATTAGTTGTATGGTTCATTAGAGGAAATTTGGGGTCCAAAATGGGCCTTATAAGAAAACGCGCCAACAATAAATTTGTGAGTTGGAATTCAAGAACCAATAGAATTTCAATAAAATGGGTTAACCATAATGGTTGAATTGACATATTTTTCATAAAAGAAAATTACTTTTTTTGTTTGTATTTTTGACATCTCTCCTTGTGTTTTTACTCAAATTTCAAGTGGGAGAGATCGATGGATGTGGAATTTAATTCCTCATCGAACAAGTACCCACACTACATACTTTTGATAAACCCTGCTACCCCAAAAACAAGAAATACCTGAAAAACATGATGATGACATCATCATCACATTTTTTTCAGGTATTTCTTGGTTTTGGGGTAGCGAGGTCCATCAAAAGTATGCAATGTGGGTACTCGTTGGATGCAGAATTAAATTCCACATCCAAAGAGCTCTCCCACTCAAAATTTGAGTGAAAACACAGGGAGATATGTCAAAAATATGAACATAAAAAGTAGTTTCTTCATTCTTCCTCCAAAATTAATAACTATATTATTATTATTTTATTATTTTAACTATTATTTTATTATTTTCCTTAGGAGGCCCATTTTAGACCTTAAATTTCCTCTAATGAGAAACATTTCATAAGGCATATTCATAATGGCAAATTCTGATGCATAAAGATATAATAATGCACCTATTTTAGCCAATACAACATTCATCCATATCTCATGGAAACTTTCTAGATGCCTTCTATCTATACCATGACATCATTGAGATTGTGCACTAATCCAATATGTCAGCAAAGAGGTTTCATTCTATATAAGTAGCAATGGAGAGTTGTATAGGATCATGAGCTACTTACCCATCACATGCATATTAGTAGTATACTTTCATTAATGCAAACATTCTATCATGCATAACACATCAACTGAATATAAAAAAAATACATAACAAAACAATATCATGAAATGAAAAATGAATGCTTATCTTTATTTGTTTCATGGGTAGACTCCTTCTTGAGCCTTCAGCTTCATCATCTTCTTCATTCATAACAACATCATTTCTTATCCAAATTCTAATATGGATAAGAGGTTCTTCAATATTTGAGTCCTGTGTATTCCTCATTGCTTAAGGGATCTTATTTGGATCATGAGAGCTTGATCTCTAGTTGCTCCCATCTTCTCTTTCTCTTATTATGAGCTGAGCTTCTTCTTGTGTGCAATCTTCCCAGTTTTTATTGAAATTAATCACTTTCTTCTGGCACACATTCCTCAAATGAATAAATCCCATGATCCTGGGAGGCCATTCAAGGTGGTTATAACCATATCTTATTCTTGTTCGATTGCTTCATCATAGCATCGAACACTTCCTTTTGGTTTCTTCAAGGATAACACATGAGGGATGAGATGATATTTAATAGAATCTGCAATGATTCTCTTGGCTCTATCCTTGCCCTCACCTCCCTTTGGCTCCTAAACCTTTCTTACTGAAATACTGATCCAAGCCTATTTATTCAAGGATCACAGAGTTACTATATTTATTCTGATTTATATCCTTCTCTTCAAAATATCTTGGATAAGGATGTTGAAATATTGTAACTTCGAAGAATATTCTTTATGTATCTTTTGTGGTCCCCGATGCTCCAACTGGGAGAACCACTTGTATTACATTGCACCCCGATGCTCCTAATCAGAAGAACTAATAAGAGTCATGAGGTAGTCCCCTCTAATTGTAAAGGTGGGTCATCAGCACCCTAGTGTGGTTACTTGAGCCTACATGTGTAACTCAAGCCTACATGAGTTAACTTAAGATGACATGTTAATTGAGTAAACTTTAAGTAAACAGATGAATATAAATAGAGGTGTAGTGCTCCTCATTGCGACACACACACTCACTTGGAATAGCGCACTTGTGGAGGAGACAAGTTGCTGGAGAAGGAGGAGAATCAGGTTTTTGATCTCCTTGTTGGTTTTACCTTTTTCCCTTTTTGGGGCATCTATATTGAGGAAGCTTTTGCTAGGTTTTTCCCTTTAGGGTTTTCCCAGGATAAATCTATGTTGTTCTTGTTACAGAAGCTAGGGCTTCTTATTTTTTGGTTCTCTCTCCACAATCAATCAGAAAAAGAAGGCTAGGCTGACTCTCCTTTGAAGGGTGCATCGTTCTGTTGAAGCGGAATTCGATTCCAAGCATTTTCAATTTTCGATGTGGAAATTAGGGCTTTCTACAGAAGAGGAATTTTGGAGTGAGACTAGCATAGGATTATTCTCCTCATAAAAACCAAATTTTAGAGACCTGTATCAAGATTTTTGGTTGGGTGAATCTCCGGTAAAGTCAAACCCTAGTTTGACCCCGAGCTAGAAAAACCCTAAATACTAAAACTGCTATGTTTTGGCACATTTGATATATTCTGAGATTGGCGAAGGATCAGGAGCTAAAAATTGCAGGGGCAGAATATAAAATCCTTATTAACACTGTATCCAAACTTCATCCTCATATTCACGGTATTTCAAGAGATATGTTCTCTCCAAGTTAGGGTTCCAGCCTCTTCTAGTATTCATCCCTAAACAGGACACCTAGGGAGAATTGCAATATCTTGGGATACATAGGTCCAAATGGAATTCCTGAAGATTTTCCAGAAATTTCATAGACTTTAATTTCGGTGTTCCAAATATCAGACTCAGAAGATGAACTAGTGACACGTGGCATGGCGTACAACTTCGCTATTCTGAACTGTCCTGTAACAGGTCACCTTGGGAAAAGGATAATAAATCCCAAATGGTGAAACGAATTTTGATGAAACCTATGGATCTGGATCAGGTACATGCGAGGTTAGCTCAGTACAAAATTTCAGACATATAGGAGCATAAATCTCAGAGATATCACAGAAACAGTAACAGGAATTTCTGCAGAAGAAATTGGAAAATTAGGGCTTCCTGTTCCGGGAGCTTCCCTCCACTGTTTTTAGAAATGGAGTACATTGGAAAGCTCCATTTGAAGAGATCTATCTGTCTATCCAATCAGATCTAAAATATTCCAATTTTTAAAAATTAGGGTTTCTGTGACAAACCTTAGATCAGCCAACTCCAGAACCAGGACGGACACCTCAAATCGGTAATATCTAATCCTTTGCTATGTTCATTTGAGGTTCTCATTTCAAAGTGATCTATCACATCAGCTTGATGATAAGCTTGGTGAATTTGAAAAATTCCAAGCCGAGAAGTATATGATCTCTCTGAAGAAAATTGATTGGACACCTTCATGAGCATAGAGGTTCCAGTTTCAGAGGGAGACGAGGCTAGAAGCCTTTCACAAGAAGAACTTGGTCAAAGCCCAGAAGATTATTGATGATTCAGTCTTGAATCAAATTTTTCTACAAGTGTCTTCCCTAAAGACATCGATGAGGTTTGATTCCTTGACCAAGCTATTTGAAGGGAAGAACTTAGATCGAAATATGACCTTAAGAAACCAGCTGAAGAAGAAGTGAAGAATGCAGAAGTGGTGATGGTCACCTTGAATGGCCTCCCAGGATAATGGAATTCATTCATTCAAGGAATGTGTTCCAGAAGGAATTGATTACTTTCAGCAGACTTTGAGAAGAAGAAGAATCTCGTCTCTGAAGATCAAGCTCTCATCTTCCAAAGAAGATCCCTCAATCAATGAGGAATATGAAGATCTCAACTCTTGAAGAACTTCTTATCCACCTCAGCATTTGGATAAGAAACGATGCTATCATGAATGAAGAAGATGATAAAGTTGAAGACTCAAGAAGGAATATACCCATGAAACAAATAAAGATAAGTATTCAATTGTCATTTCATGATATTGTTTTGTTATACATTTGATTATATTCAGTGATGTGTTATGCATGATAGATTGTTTGCATTAATGACTGTATACTACTAATATGCATGTGATGGGTAAGTAGCTCATGGTGCTATACAACTCTCCATTGCTACTTATCAAATCTCTTTGCTGACATATTAGATTAGTGCACAATCTCAATAATGTCATGGTAGAGATGGAAGGAATCTAGAAAGTTTATGTGAGATATGGATGAATGTTGTATTAACTAAATAGTTGCATGATGCATAAGAATTTGTCATTATACATATGTTTTATGAAATATCTCTAACCATGAAACTGGTACATTTGAATTGTAGGAAAGGTCATGAACAACCTCCTACAAGAAAAGAAGGATGAGACTTGTTCCGAACAACAAGTGATGACAATTCAAGATTCACTCCAATAAACATGAATTTGAAGCTCCCAGGGTCAGAGACACCATGACGAAAGAAAGAGCTTCAGAGAATGGTAGATCCACCTTGAAGGATGAAGACCACCATGGGTACAAGAGATAACTCAAGATGAAGAAAAGAATGCTATAAAAGAAGCTATGATCAAAGAGTAACAGTTGATCATGGGGAATGATGTATACGATATGATGGAACAAGATTGCAAAGCAAGGTTCATGATTCTCCCCATAAAGAATAGATTATGACATGACATACTCTATTGACCAGTATATGTCAAGCATAGAACCACCTGTACAGAATGAAGAGGGAAGATGATACTCCACTTCAGGGGGAGTGACTACAGAAAATTATATCTGATTTCGACATGGTATGACATGATGGATAGCTTTGTGATGGATCGAGACTTTACCAAGAGTAAAGTAGGTTCCAACCTTCAAGGTTGAATGCAAAAGACTAGGATATGTTGATGACCTGAGAAGACAAACTCATAGAAGATGTTATGATACTAGAATGATGTTTGGGATATAGTACTCAAACCAGAAAGCAAGAATGTGGTATCTTCCAAATGGATTTGCAAAATAAGATATGTTGCTGATAGAAGTAAGGTAAGAGTTGTGGCTAGAGGAAAGAGGGAATTAATTCTGAAGAGACACTTACTCCAGGAATTAAGGTACACTTCCTTCAAAACTATCATGGTAGTTTCTTCCATGATGAAGTAAAGACAAGCCTTCCTTAATGGTATGATTGAGGAAGAGTTTTACATCGAATAGTCACGAGGATTTGAAGTTGAAGACAGAAGGAATCAAGTATGCAAGTTGAAGAAGGCACTCTATGGCCTGAAGCAAGCTCCCAGAGCTTGGTATGGAAGAATAGATAGTTTCCTGATGAGCATGGGCTTTGCCAAGAGCAAAGTCGATCCTAACCTTTCCTACAAGGTTGTAGAAGATGTACCTATCATTCTATTACTATATGTGGATGACTTATTCTTGACAGGGAATGGTAAACAGATCATGGAAAGCAAGAAGAAACTAGCAGAAGAATTTGAGATGAAAGACCTTGGGTTAATGCATTATTCCCTAGGTCTCGAAGTATGGCAAACTTCAGAAGGAATATTTCTAAACCAGGGAAAGTATGTGGTAGAGATATTGAAGAGATTCAATATGTTGGAATGTAAAGTCATGGCCACACCCATGGACTTCAACATAAAGCTGTTAGCTGATGACTCATTAGAGATAGTGGATGTGACTCACTACAGACAGATCATTGGGTCATTGATGTACTTAACAAATACCAGACCAGACATTTGTTTTGTTGTGAACACCTTAAGTCAATATCTTGTTCAACCAAGACGAGTTGACCTAGTAGCTGCAAAACATGTGATGAGATATCTGAAAGGGACTATAGACTTTGGTCTATACTATGATGGTAGCCATGAGTATAGATTGTATGGCTACACAGTTGCAGATTGGGATGGAAGTATCTCAAACAGGAAAAGAACATCAGGTATATGCTTTTGGTTTGCTATGAGTTCATGGTTTAGTAGGAAATAGTCCAGTGTTTCTCTTAGCACGGTTGAAGCAGAATACATAGCAGATTGCTCTACTAAGTTGTGAAGCCATATGGCTTCAGAAGCTGATATCAGGTCTCCTTGACCTGAAGATGGACACTATAATGATTCTATATGATAACCATAGTTGTGATGACAAAGGACCCTGTGTTCCGACGTAACACGTAGAAATCCGGTATTTCTACATACAAGATAAGATGCAGATGATGATACTGTAGATGCAAATGATGGTGATTCAGTATTTCTATACTGAATATATAGATGATGATGATTTGAGTATTCCCATACTGAAGATATAGATGATATTTCAGTATTTACATACTGTAGATACAGATGATGGTGATTCCGTATTTCTATACTGAATATATAGATGATGATGCTTTTAGTATTCACATACTGGAGATACAGATGGTGATAGATCAGTATTCAGATACTCAAGATGTAGATGATGATGGTTTGGATGATTATGTACCGACAAAGCCTCTGCCTCGAGTAGAGTTCGAACACTTTCGAGACAAGCTTGGTCTTGTTCGGAAAGACCTTCCTCGAAAGGGGGAGTAGTGATGTTGCAGTGGGATTGTATCATCCCTAGGCATTTGCCCTAAAGTGATCCGGAGACCTTGGTCCTCGAGAATGAAGAGGGATTGTATCATCCCGGGACATCTGTCCATAATAGATCCTGTGACCTCTGTCATCGAGAACGTGATGGGATTGTATCATCCTTGGGCACCTTCCCTAAAGTGATCTGAAGACCTCGGTCTTCGAGAATGAAGAGGTATTGTATCATCTTGGGACATCTGTCCATAATAGATCCGGTGGCTTCGGTCCTCGAGAATGTGGTAGGATTGCATCATCCTTGGACATAGTCCTAAAGTGATAGGAAGTGATTATCCCGTAATTGTATCCGGTGACTTCGGTCGTCGAGAATGTGGTAGGATTGCATCATCCTTGGACTCAAGTCCTAAAGCGATAGGGAGTGATTATCCCGTAATTGTATCCGGTGACTTTGGTCATCGAGAATGTGGTAGGATTGCATCATCCTTGGACTCAAGTCCTAAAGTGATAGGGAGTGATTATCCTGTAATTGTATCCGGTGACTTCGGTCGTCGAGAATGTGGTAGGATTTCATCATCCTTGGACTCAAGTCCTAAATTGATAGGGAGTGATTATCCCGTAATTGTATCCAGTGACTTCAATCGTTGAGAATGTGGTAGGATTGCATCATCCTTGGACTTAGTCCTAAAGTGATAGGGATTGATTCTCTCGTAATCAATCCAGTAACTTCGGTTGTCGAGAATGTGGTGGGATTGTATCATCCCTGGACTTTAAGTCCAAAAGTGATCCAAAGACTTTTTGTCTTTGAGTTGTGGATTGCAGGTTGTTGCTGATGATGATGATGACATACGGATCGAAAGATTAGAGTATGATGATGATGACGTACCGATCTAAAAGATTAGAGTATGATGATGACGCACTATGATTATGATGTTTCTGATCGAAAGATCAGAGTATGATGATGATGTTTCTGATCGAAAGATCAGAGTATGATGATGATGTTTCTGATCGAAAGATCAGAGTATGTTGATGATGTTTCTGATCGAAAGATCAGAGTATGATGATGATGTTTCTATGTTGATGATGTTTCTGATCGAAAGATCAGAATGTGATGATGATTATGATTGACAGATCAAAATATGATGATGATGATGTTGCTACTGATCGAGAGGTCAAAGTACTGAAGATGTTGCTACTGATCGAAAAGTCAAAATGCTGAATATGTTGCTGATCAAAAGGACAAAATGCTGAAGATATTGTTGCTGATCGAAAAGAAAAAAAAAATCAAAGTGCTGAAGATGTTGCTGATCGAAAGTTCAAAATGTTGATGATGATGTTGCTGATCGAACAGTCAAAGTGTTGAAGATGTTGCTGATTGAAAGGTCAAAATGTTGAAGATGTTGTTGCTGATCGAACAATCAAAGTGCTGAAGATGTTGCTGATCGAAAGGTCCAAGTGCTGAAGATGTCGTTGCTAATTGAAAGATCAAAATGCTGAAGATGTTGCTGATCGAAAGGTCCAAGTGCTGAAGATGTCGTTGCTAATTGAAAGATCAAAATGCTGAAGATGTTGCTGATCAAAGACTGAAGATATTGTTGATTATGAAGACTGAAGATTGAAGATGAAGACTACATGATGTTGAAAATCTTCCAATGATTTATATATGTGTTACCCTGCTGATGTTGATGATGTCTGCTATCTCTACTCTTGTTGTTGTTGATGTAGAATACCCTTCTCATTAAGGGGGAGTGTTGAAATATTGTAACTTCGAAGAATATTCTTTATGTATCTTTTGTGGTCCCCGATGGTCCAACCGGGAGAACCACTTGCATTACATTTTACCCCAATGCTCCTAATCGGAAGAACTAATAAGAGTCATGAGGTAGTCCCCTCTAATTGTAAAGGTGGTTCATCAGCATCCCAGTGTGGTTACTTGAGCCTACATGTGTAACTCGAGCCTACATGAGTTAACTTAAGCCGACATGTTAATTGAGTAAACTTTAGGTAAATGGATGAATATAAATAGAGGTGTAGTGCTCCTCATTTACGACACACACACTCACTTGGAATAGCGCACTTGTGGAGGAGAGAAGTTGCTGGAGAAGGAGGAGAATCAGGTTTTTGATCTCCTTGTTGCTTTTACCTTTTTCCCTTTTTGGGGCATCTATATTGAGGAATCTTTTGCTGGGTTTTTCCCTTTAGGGTTTTCCCAGGATAAATCTGTGTTGTTCTTGTGATGTTGTTTCTTTCAGTGATCCTATTTTATATGCTTTTATTATGAAAAATGAAATGATATACTGATGTCTTAGTTAAGCATATGAAAATTTAACAAAGGAATTAAACATATCTTTAGGTGTCTTAAGGGAAGACACATGTGGTATAAGGTGATCCTCTTGGCCTTGACCAAGTTCTTCTTGTGTAAGGCTTTAGCCTCATTTCCCTCTGGAACTGGAACCTCTCCACTTATGTAGGTGTCCAATTCATTTCCTTCAAGAACCAACGAGATCTTATACTTCTATGCTTGGAAGTTGTTAGCTTCACGAAGCTTTTCATCAAGTTGGTGTGATTAGTCATTTTTAAATGAGAACCTCAAATGTAAATAGCAAAAGATTAGATCTTACCGATTTTAGGTGTTCGTCCTGGTTCCAGAGCTAGCTAATATTGGGTTTGTCAAAGAAACCTAATTTTAAAAACTTGGAATCTTTTAGATATGATTGGATAGAAATATGAGCATCTTCAAGGTGAGCTGTCCAATGTACTCATTTTATGAAATCAGTGGAGGGAATATCCCGGAACATGAAACCCTAGTTTTCCTATTTCTTATGCATAAATTATTGATATTGTGTCTATGGTATCTCTGAAATTAATACTCATGTATGTATGCCATTTTGTACTGAGATATCCCCATCTGTCCTCTTTCCAACACCATAGGTTTGAGCAGAATTGGTTTCACAAATTGGGACTTATGAGAGTTTTCCCAAGGTGACATCTTTAAGTACTTTTCAACATAGTGAACTTGTACAAAATTCCACGTGTCCCTTTTTCACCTTAGGTGTTTGAAACATTTACCAAATAAATTGCAGTCTATTCCATATCTTTAACATCTTGCAAAATTTCATTTGGACCTTTGCAACCCGAGATATAGCAATTCTCCCTAGGTGTCCTGCTTAGGGATGAATCCTGGAAGGGGTTGGAACCCTGATTTGGAGGAATCATATCTCCTAGAATATAGTGAATATGAGGCTAAAATTTTTACATAGGATACATCAGGATTTTATCGTCTTCCTGTGAAAATATAGGCTCCTGATCCTTCTTAAATATCTCGATATAGTGAATGTACCAAAACTACCAATTTTAGTATTTTAGGGTTTTTGAGGCCCAGGGTCAAACTAGGGTTTGACTTTCCTGGAGTTTTACTTAACCAAAAACTTTGACCTTGGTCTCTGAACTTCCATTTTGATGAGGAGAGAAATCCTTTCCTAGGCTCACTCAAAAACTCCTCTTCTGTGAAAATCCCTAATTTCTCGCAGTGGTAACTGAAAATGTCTGGAATCAACTTCTGCTTCAACAGAAAGATGCGCCCTTCAATGGAGAGTTACTCTAGCCATTTTTTTTTGATGGATTGTGGAGACAGACCCAAAAATTAAGAAGCCCTAGCTTCTGCAGTTGCACAGTGTCTTCTTCTTAGGTTAGCTCTTAGACAATATGATCTTAGGATCTTATCTGAGAGAATAAAGTACATAGCAATCAATCACAAGAGACAACAGACAAAAAGATTTATCCTCAGGGAAACCATAAAGGAAAAACCCTACAACTTCCTTAGAGATTGAATAAGCACCAATGGCAATAGCGAAACCCAAAGACAGAAATATGATCTCCAACAGCTATTCTCTCTCTCACTTGTGTGAGCTCCTCTTCTCTCACCTATGCGCTATATCTGGGTGAGTGTGTGTCTCAAATAGAGAGGCTCACTCTTTATTTATACTATTTTTTGACTTAACAATTACTTACTAGGGCCAACTTCTCTAGGAGAGTCTAATAAACCTAGTTTCCCACAACTCTAGGGACTTTACCCCTGACTTACAAAGGAGGGTTAATATCTATGACTTTACATGACTTTATTATATTAATGATTCTCCCAATAGGAACATCAATGGCCAATGAAATATAATATATAAAATATACAAGTGAATAAAGTCCGAAGTTACAAATACATTAACAAAGAGAGGATTCAAAGTTTCCTTCATAGATGGAAAAGTCCTCATGTGGTTAGAAGGAAAGACCATAGATGATGCGGTAGAAATTGGAATTGAAGAAGGAGGATTCTAAAAACTGAAGGGACATGTAGATTTAGCTTTAGTAACTAGTACAATAAATCCATGTGAGCTTTGGTAGAGAAGGATTTCTCATGTTCATTACAGAGCTCTGCCAATAGTAAGTAAGGTTGTGACTGGTCTACCAGAAATTCATATATAACATGAAGGTGTATGTAAAGGATGTGCACAAGTAAAGAATACTAAGAATCCCTATCTGGAGAGAAATAGCAAAGAAAAATGCATCTTAGATGTTATCCATTAGGATATATGCAAATAAATGCAAACAAATTCATTAACAAGGTATGTTTACTATGCTTCCTTTATTGATGAATACTCCTGCAAGACTTGGATATATTTTTTGAAAAAATAAGGTCAAAGTTTTTGAAAGGTTTAAATAATTTAAGGCCCTAATAGAAAAGCCTTGTAAGACGAAAATCATGGAGGAGAGTTCACATCAAATGAATTCAATGATTTCTACAAGGGAGCTGGGATTAAGACGGAGCTCACCATTCCCTACAATCCTCAACAAAATGGTGTGGTAGAGAGAAATAATAGATCTATCATGGAAGTAGTAAAATCCATGATACATGATCAAGATATACCAATGTACCTGTGGATAGAAGTAGTGAGAACAATAGTATATGTATAGAATAGAATCTCCCATAGTGCCCTTGGGAACAAAACTCCAGAAGAAATGTTCTCTGGAGAAAATCCTGAGGCAAGTCACCTAAAGATATGTGGTTTCCCTATGTATATTCATATTCCCAAGGAGAAAAGAACAAATCTAGATCCTTCAGGAAAGAAGGGATTGTTTGTAGGATATAGTGAACAAGGAAAATCCTATTGGATCTATACCCTAGGATATCGTTAGATTGAGCTTAACAAAGATGTAAAATTTGACGAAGACACAACTTTTATAAAGTTGAAGAAATATAGAGAAGATGAAGAGGAACATGAAACTATCAAAGTTGCATAGAATTCTAAACTAGTTAGGAATGAAGAATAAAGTCAGATACTTGAGGATCATGACATGACTAAACCTCAATTGTTAGAAGAAGTTCCCAATGAAATGATTTCTCAAAAGAGAAAGCCTTCTTGGCATCATGATGTGATTGAAGAAGCAAAAAGACTTGGTATCCCAGAAGGAACCACTAGAGAAGGAAAGAAGCCAAATTCATATCCCAATTATATGTCCTTAATGAGTGATCTAGTTGATAAAGAACCAACTTGTTTTGAAGATGCAACAAAATAGAAGGAATGGGTTGATGCAATGGTCAAGGAATACCAATCCATAATAAAGAATGATGTGTGGGAAATAGTCCCAAGACCAAAATACAAATCAGTGGTATCCTCAAAGTGGATCTTCAAAACAAAGCATTCTACAGAAGGTAGTATAGAAAAGTACAAGGCAATATCCACAGCAAGAGGTTTCTCCCAAAAGGAAGGAATTGACTATGAAGAGACGTTTTCTTTAGTAGCTAGGTACACTTCAATTAGAACTGTCCTTTCCTTGGTAATAAAGAATAAATGGAAGTTACATCAAATGGATGTAAAGATAGGTTTTCTAAATGGCTTGATAGAAGAAGAAGTGTATATCGAACAACCACAAGGTTTCGAGACTAATGATTGAGTATCTTATGTATCCAGACTCAAGAAAGAACTGTATGGGATAAAACAAGCACCTAGAGCCTGGTATGAAAGAATAGATGGGTTCCTGATGATTTTAGGATTTACCAAGAGTAAGGCATATTTTCACCATTACTATAAGGTTGAGAATGACGGGCTTATGATATTATTTTTATATGTGGATGACTTATTCCTAACAGGAGAAGATAAGCTCATCAATGAATGCAAGAAGAAGCTGGCTGTAGAATTTGAGATGAAATACCTTCGAATGATGCACTAATTTATAGGTCTTGATGTTTGGAAATCCCCAAATGAGATTATCCTAAACCAAGGAAAATATACGGTAGAAATTCTGAAGAAGTTCGGAATGGTATATTGTAAGGCCATGACTACTCCGATGACAACAAACTTGAAGTTACTAAATGATGATGCATCAGAAGATGTAGATGCCACTCTGTATAGAAATATTATCGGTTCACTAATGTACTTAACCAACACAAGGCCATAGATATGTTTTTTTGTAAACATACTAAGTGAGTACATGGTGAATCCCAAGAATAATCACCTGATAGGAGCAAAACATGTGATGAGATATCTAAAGGGAACTTTGGATTATGGGCTCAGATATACCTCAGACAATGAGATCAGTTTATGCGTTCATAGACTCAGATTGGGAAGTAAGTGCTAAAGATAGAAAGAGCACCTTAGGTGGTTGTTTTAGTTTGGGATCAAGCATGATCTCTTGGTTCAGTAGAAAGCATATCGGTATTGCACTTAGCACAACAAAAGCAGAATACATTGCCTCTTGTTCATCTTGTAGTGAAGTAGTATGGCTTCGAAATATGTTGGAAAGTTTATTTGATGAAGAGATAGATGTTACTCATATCCTTTGTGATAATCAGAGGTGTATCAAGATGACATAAAATCTAGTGTTTCATGATAATTCAAAACATATTGAAGTAAGATATCACTTCATTCAGGACATGGTTCAGAAAGGAGCTATAAAGATCAAGTATGTTCCTACAGAGGAACAAGTGGTAGATGTGTTTACTAAGCCTCTGGCTCATGTCATAGTTTGAATACTTTTGAGACAAGCTTGGTGTAGTCCTAAAGGACCTCTCTCAAAAGAGGGAGTGACAGTAAATGGAAGAAGGATGCACTGGTGAGTAGCTCAATCTAGAGTACGGTAAGTTTGACTAGGACAGTTTGGACCGAAAGGGTTAGTCAGACGAGGCATCTTGATCCTAGGGGGATTAGTATGTCTGGATGGATCAGTTTAACCCAAGTGGGTTTGTAAGTCAGGACAAGGCTTGTTGCTCCCCAAGAATATCCATCTGTCTAACTAGGCTTGTTGGCTCGAAAGAGTTAGTAAGGTAGAGAAAATGCTCGAATGGATCTACCAGAGAACTCATTGTCACATGCTTCTTCGAGATAGTTAGAGGGTAGGATGGTTTTTATAGTATTTTTATACTGTTGATTGATGAGATGTTTGCTTTCAGTAGTGTTATACTGATGAGATGTTAGTTCAGTATGGTTATACTGACGACTATTGAGATGATAGTTTAGTATTGTTATACTGATGACTGATGAGATGTTAGTTCAGTATGGTTATGTTCATGACTGTTGAGATGATAGTTCAGGATTGTTATACTAATGACGGTTGAGATGTTAGTTCAGTATTGTTATACTAATGACTATTGAGATGTTAGTTCAGTATTGTTATACTGATGACTATTGATATCTTAGCTAAGTACTGTTATACTGATGACTGTTGAGATGATTAGTTCAGCATTGGTATGTTGATTGTTGATATGATTAACTCAGTATTGTTATACTGATTGAGATATATGTTTCAGTATTGTCATACTGATGATTGACTGAGATGTATGCTTCAGATAATGTCAGTATTGATTATACTTATGATTGATGAGATGCTTGAGGAGATGTGTACAGTGTAGTCACATTGTTGATTGCTGAGATGATTGTTGATATTGTTAAAGTTAATTGTTGTTGAGATGGTTACAATTGATTGCTGAGAAGGCTTGACTGATGATTGATTGATGTTGAGATGTTTATTGTGATAGTTTTAGTATCTCTATACTGATGAGGCAAATACATCATCTCTATACTGATGATGATGTTTATGATGTTCCAACATCTCTATGCTGGTAATGTAGATGATGATCTAGCATTATAGATTATTTTATTTTTAGCACTAATATGCTAATGATGTTGTTGATTGTTTCAATATTTACATACTATTGATGTAGATGATGATGTTTCAGTATTTCCATACATAAGAGACAGATGCTGATGTTTTAGTATTCACATACTGAAGTTGCAGATGATGGTGGTTCAATATTCATATACTGAAGAAATAGTTGTTGATACTTATGATGCATCTGACGATGTTCTCAGTATTCACATACTAAAGATGCAAATGATGATGGTTCAGTATTCACATACTGAAGATGCATATGATGATGGTTCACTATTCACATATTGGATATGCAGATGATGATGGTTCAGTATTCACATACTAAATATACAAATGATGATGGTTCATTATTCACATTCTAAAAATATAGATGATGACAGTTCAAATGATGATGATACAAATGATGGTTCAGTATTCACACACTGATGATGACAAGTGGATGATTCAGAAGATGACGTAGTATTTACATATGAACACTATAGAACATGGTTCAAAATATCAAGCAACGAATGATAATATAAAAGATGATTCAACATTCATATGTTGATACTACAAAAGATGTTCCAGAAGATGACAAGAAGACGATTGAAGAAATATGATTGCAGAAGAATATCCACCTAAGATCGATGATGAATATGTATGATGTTGTACCAAAACTTCCTATGACATATAGAGTCTCACCAGTCAGTTGTACAGTTGTAATAGTAGTAGTTTCTACTACAGTTGAATACCTTCCTAGTTAAGAGGGAGTGTTAAAATAATGTAACTTTGGAATATATTCTATTTGTATTTTATTCATCCTATTGGATATGAGTTTGGTCTTGTTAGAGTCATTGAAGGATGCAATCTAAACCCTTGAATGTAATTCAGTTCATTAGTACCCAAGTGTCAATATAATAAATGCTATTTTTAATGTCCAGTTGGACAAGTTGGTCTTGATAGCTAGTGAAGTCGGCCCCACCAATTTAGAGGTCAATTCAACATAAGAATATAAATAGGGAGGGACTCCCCTTCATTTGTACTCA
This sequence comes from Pseudotsuga menziesii, assembly GCA_001517045.1. Taxonomy (NCBI): domain Eukaryota; kingdom Viridiplantae; phylum Streptophyta; class Pinopsida; order Pinales; family Pinaceae; genus Pseudotsuga; species Pseudotsuga menziesii. The sequence continues at coordinate 337,574 of LPNX010616991.1, read as the reverse complement.
CTCACTCAAGTAGTTTTGCAAGAGAGATAAGAACTAGTGCTCTAGAAAGGAGTAAGAAGTAGTTGTCTAGGTTTTACACTATTCTAGTTGAGATCGATACTGAGGAAGTTTTGTGGTGTTTTCTCCCTTGTGGTTTTTCTAAGAAAAGTATTTGTGTTCTTGTGTTCTTATGTTTTCTATGCATGTTTTTCTTTCAATGATGTTCTAGTAATTTGTTTTAAGATATCATCTAAGAAATTTGATAAAACTGAACAACTTTCACTTCTAGATATTTAATTTCATGATTCACTATTAGAACTAAGAAGGAAAGGTGATATGGGTAAACCAGCTCAACATGAACCCGTGAACAGAGGAGCCCTGCGTAGGAACGCAGAGGTTTTTGATATTTTGAAGCGGTCGGATGGACTGAGTATTTTCAATGACTAAATGGTTTCCACATAGAAACATCTTTACAGTTCATCCTTAATTTGACAGATACCCATTCGGAGGTCAAGGGTGTGCCCATAGATGTCACAGAAGCAATTGTGGTGGAGGTTACTAGTTTGCCTCAAGTAGGAAGGAATTGGTTTGGATGAAAAACCCAGAATGCGAATGCAATGTAGGATTTTCTTGCAGCTAGTGAACATCTTCAGTGAGGAGGCCGTCAGATAGCACTAGAATCATTACCCCGTCCTTGGAATCAAGTGGAAATATTCCTGAAGAAATATATCACCTGTGAAGGTAGGTACCAAACTTTCTACTTCTCTGAATTTCCCTTATTGTCTCATCTACGCCATGGTAATCTACTCAATATGCCATCTTACTTGTTTAAAACCCTAAATTACATGGTAGGGTATGTGAGAACAACCCAACACCCAGTTGCTTCTCTTACCAACCATGGCCTAAATAAATTACTTATCTTAAGGGCACTAGCATAGCATAACCAAACCTGGGCACAATTTCTTACTCATCTTGGGATAATCTGGGAACCTGCACAGTTGGGGGTTTTGAAATAGAAAAGGAGGATAGGGAACCTACACAGTTGGGGGGTGTTGAAGTAGAAGAGGAGGATTGGAGTCCCTCAAATTCAGTGTGGGGGGAGGATGAGACAGTGGTAGACCAGAATCAGAATGATCAGGAGGATGATTTGGAGGAGGGTGCAATAGCAACAGACCCTGTACAGGGAATAGTTATTATGGAAGCTTCAGTGGCATAAGTTGAGACTAGAGCAGCATTAAATGTTGTGATAGTGGAAGCTATGGCTATGGAAGCTACAATGGCATAAGAAAATGTGGATATTTTTAACATTGAATCTTCCCCTCAGTTGGGGTGAACTATAATTGAAGAATAAATTGTGGTGGCAGAAACAAGGGAAGATGATGGATTGGGGAATAATCCTTTTATACTAGTATCGTAATTCAAAACCCCTATTCCAAACTGAAGAAGGAGAAGATCAAAATAATAATGCCATTCATATGATTTGGTGAAAAGAAGGAGAACTAGGTCTATTACAGAAGAAGAAGTGGCATGGGTAAAGTGGGAAAACATTGAAGCAAATATTGAATTTCCCATTCTGACACCCTGATCAATTATTGCTCCAAAAGAACCTGTTACATAAGGACCTCAAATTGAGAGTCTTTTGTATGAGAATGACCTTCCAAAAGAGGAGGTAAACATGCTTCGGATTGAATTGGAGAATTGGAAATAAAATGTAGGAAGCGGGTTGAGAAAAAATTCCATACATTGGTGGAGGTTGCAGATCATTTGGAGGGTTCACCTCCTGTTGAGGGAGGTGAAGGACAGGAAAAAGTGGTATGCCCAGAGTGTGGTGAAAGTTTCAACCAGGAAGGATATAAAGTCATAGTGCAGGCATTTGTTGCACAAAAACCAGCACCGGCAAATGAAGAAGGAAAAGAAGTACCTGCAGTGGATCCAAATCATGAAAAGGAGCCAGAATTTGACATAATCCCTAACTTGGAATTAGGAGAAGATGAACAAATGCAATCCCATCATTCGGGGGATACTGAATTATTCTTGGATCGTTCTCATTTTTTTGGAGACATTGAATTAACTCAAGAGAAACCTCAGTAGTCGAAAGAAATTGAAAAATAGGAGGTTGTCACACAAGAACCAACATACTTAAAGCTTCTTGTTGAAACTACAACTCAGATAAAAGATGCTGAGATTGAGACACAAGAAAATGATGTTGTTACACAAGAACCAACGTCTTTAAAAAAAATTGTTCAATATGCAACTCAAACTGAAGTTGCCATGGTTGAATTATAGAAGGAGGATGTTGTTACACAAGAATGAGTATCCCCAAAATTATATTTTGAGAGTGCAACACACACTGAAGTTTCTAGGGATAGGATTCAGAAGAGGGATGTTGTCACACAAGAACCAAAATTCCCCAAAAAAATTGTTGAAGAATCCACACAGACATATGTCATTTCAACACTAATGGAAGAGGAAGTTGTTACACTGTCAATACAAGTTGAGAATGCTGAGACTTCTAGTGAAAAGGTAGGCATGAAAATTTCTCAAGAAATTGTTAATTCAAATTCTCATGATGAGAAAGATGTAGAGCTCTCAATGTTGAAGCTGGAAGTAAAGAAGTGGAAAAATATTGTTGACCGATGTCCAGAAGGGATGGCTCTCCTTTTCAAATGCAGAAGGACTATCAAATAATTAAGGGATGAATGGGAAGAGAATTTAACTTTTCAAAGGTTTCAGTGGGAGGAAATGCAAAAGGAATTGAAGGAATTAAAGAAATTCAAATCCATGTAGAAATAAAAAGATCAAATGTACACACTCTCTCAGGAATTGATGAGATTTAGAGCTCCATTTCCCTCATGTATTTTGTTCTTATATGAGAAAATGACCCTATTTAAATTAAAATCCCTGAAGGAAAGAAGACCTTGTTAGTTGATACCCTCTGCTCAGTTCTTGGAAATCTTTGTGGAGAGCAGTTTCACTGAATAGAATCTATTGTGTGAATTATATTTACATGAGATAGCTTGTCCTATGGACCTTCTCTCTAACCTTGTTCCTTATTTGGGAGATTTTCAGTTGAGATCCTTTTCCTCTTTTGTTAATAATCATGTACAATGGGAAAATGCTTTTCATACAATCTCTCAGAATGAGGTCATCTCCAATATGTTGATTAGGATTGAACCTAAATATCCTTGGGCTCTCCTTATGCTCTATGGAAGGAGGCTCACATATCCTATGATGACCCAGCAGTTGAGGGAACTGCAAGCAAATTTTATTTCCACCTGTATTAATCAGATCTCCAAATAGAAGCATTTTGCCTTGGAAGGAAATATGTCGAAAAGGGCAAATGACAATGGCATTGCAGGCTGTTCAATGCATAGCTACATCCATGGAAGTAGCAGGCTGTTCAATGTGCAGCTACACTCAAATGGCTGTTCAAGATATTTCGCCCAGAAAATCTAAGTTTGATGATTTCTCTCTATCTCAAAATCTGTGTCCTAACTTTTCGACCTGTTTCTATGGGAACCTAATCTGCAAAATCCATGTTACAGATTTTCCAGATTCGTTTTTTCTTGGTCATAAATTAGACTGTTTTGATGTTGCAAGCTGCGATAGGGGTGTAACAGCAAACATTGCAGGGTGTAACAGCAAGCATTTGGGGCATGTAACAGCAAATTCAAATGTGATTTTCTCACAAACGGTCAATCAGATTGGGCTGAAATTTTACAGACGGGTTTCTATGGTATTAATGCTTCTACAAAAATTACCATCATGGTGATTGTTAGCACCATCGCTGTTACAACAATTACAGAAATGGTTTGGCCAGCAAGCTTCACACAGTTTCAGCCATATAGTTGCAGCATGGAGTGATAGTTACAACCTAGAATTTTCAAAGAATGAATGTTTCATTTTTCATGTGTGTTGTAGGTTATAATTCAAGGGGTGTTGCGGCAACTTAAACCAGAAACTATTGCAGCAGGAAACACATTTTTACACAATTAAATGGAATTCAACCAACCACACAGTTCCACCATTAGTTTGTGCAGACCATTTTTTTTCGTTTTGTTTTTATTGTACTTCCTAACAATACTCGTGTTTTATTGTTTTGCAAATCGAAGGAGGGATGCACAAAATGTCTATGCGTAAAATTATATTTTTTTTATTTTTTTATTTTTTATTTTTTAAATTTGACAGATTAAAAAAAAACAAGAAGAATGCAACAGTGCTACTCTTACAGCAGCTGTTCCAGCAGCACATTTTTATTCCTAATTTGTTTCAATTTGCAAATGGAGTTAAACTATTTTACAAATTAAAGATGAAATCAACTAGGCATGTTTGCAAAACAGTAATTTATTCATTCCTAAAAAATTTAAAGGCATCCTACTTTCTGATCCTTGCGATCGCACGAAGCGCGGAGGAGAGCATACTTATTCAACACTAAAGAAAATATGAAAATGAAAGAAGAAACTGAAAATGAAATCCTACCTACTCTATGCTAATTGAAATTTAAAAACCTGTTACGTGTAGTCAAATATCCAATGTAGCCAGGCACGTAACAGTAACAACAATATGTTCTCTTTCAAGTTCGCAAATAATAATAATTGGAAATATGTATAAATATGTGAAATTTGCTGAAACACTAAATTAACAAAATAAAAACTAAATGCGTCTAACTTGGTGCATGCTTGAAACCATTGTTCGATAAGACTTTCATAAGCGCAATTCACCTCGCTCAGATCATGTTGCAGCTCCTCGTTATCTTCCTCGATTTCCTGTTCTGTTGCATAAGAATTATCATTCGTTGGTGGAGGAGTAATTAAGCTCTCGGCTGCTGTCAAGATCTCTTTTTCGTGAGAGGAGGAGATCCCAACTTTTGCAAGGATCTGAATGAGGTGTTCCAAGCTGATACTCATGGTTAAACCATATTGTAAAAGGGATTCTTACAACACCCAAATCAAAATCTGAAAATCACTCTTGCTAAAAACAAAACACTCTTGCTGAAACACATGAAAACCTCTTCACAATTGCAGAAATTGAAATTGCATAAACATGCTTGCAGAAAGTGAAATTTACTCTAATTTACAGAAATTGAAAGTCACACTTGTAGAAATTGAAATTTACACTAAACTGCAGAAATTGAAATTTACTCTAAATTGCAGAAATTGAAACACACTTGCAGAAATTGAAATTTACGCTAATTTGCATAAATTGAAACACACCCTTCATGCCCTTACCCATATGTCACCTTAGAGTTAGGAGCATGAATAATCACACTTGCATGAAAAATAAATTAATACCTCAATCCCTTGTGCTTCCCCAGCAACGGCGCCAAAATGTTAGGCGAAATATATGTCGTAATAATTACGTTGCAGTACAGTTGCCCAACCATTTACTTGTCAACCCGGGGTACATAAACTGACGAAGCACATGCACTGTTTGTGCAGGATTGAAGTAGATCTAATCTAACTTAATCTAATTTGCTGAAATCAAATTAATCTAGGAAAGCATTGAAACACTAACTAGGAAAAGCATGAAATTGCGTAAGAGAAATACAACATGTGAAGAGTTAACAACAATGACATATGTGAGCTCACATCCACAAATCAATAATCAAATGACAAACATGAAAGCATAACAATGAAATCTTGAATCACATTAAGAATCTCAAATCAAAGACTAATCTAACAAATACAAAATCCAATCCAATCCAACTTAATTAGAAGCTTAATCTAACTTCATGAAAAACTTAATCGAATGGAGAGGGAGCACTCTCCTTTATACATGAGAGGCCTTAAGAAAAAGATAAGAATAGATCCACTATTCTCTCAACTACTCTCAACCACTTTCCTCTTATTACAAGATATGGTTCCTTCAAATCCTCATGAATCCTAGATAAGATATGCCAACCAAATCTTCCATGATCTTCTCCTTAAGAATAGGCTTGAATAACTATCTCCTTTTGAATGGTGTAAGAGATATTCGAGAAGTCTCTTTGAATTAATCATTCACATATTCCTACACATTACAAAGCTCATACATAATTGAGATATATATGAAAAACATGTATATTTTCTAATATTTAATCATAAATTCACTTTTAATACTAAAATGAATAAAGTGGAAAATAATAATGTAAAACCCAAATGTATTTATGAAAATGATATGATGAAGGTTTAATAGGGCGATGAAATGTAAGGAATAGTGAAGGGAAAAGTGGATGAAAATACGACATTTCTGAGTCCTGACACATCTCTCCACATGGTAGTTGCAACAGAATTCAGCTACAACAACACTCCTCTACTCAGGGCATCACTACAACAAACATAGAATATCTCGTCTGATTGATTCTGTTGATCCATTAACAACCAAAGTAACAATACTTCCTCTATTCCATATCTTCATTCAATTTTATTCATGGCTGTAACTTCCTTGTTGTAACAGGGAAGCCTCGAGATCGTATATCTTCATGGATTCCCGATATTAGTGGATTTGAATTGCGTTATTCATGTATATATACAGGAAGGTGATTTGAGCCTGGGTTTGATTACTTGTTATTAGACTGTGTAAGATGTAACACAGAGTTGTAATTGTGAATTTCCATTTTTAATACAAGGAGTAGAATTCTTCATATCCTTATGTTTTAATTTGTGTTAGTTCACGACATCTCTGTTCGAAGTTTGGGCCCGCTTTCCCACAGATATTGCCGACTTAATTAGATGCTTAGTTTATTTTTGTTGTGTGGTGTGGAATTACAGTAGATGCATTTTATAGTGATTTGCAACAATGATAATTGATGATTGCGTTTTCCTTTGATAGTTAATGATTGCATTCGGATTAGCTGCAACTGTGTGGTGTGAGAGTCGATTGTGTAGGATAGTTTCTCTTTATGTAAGGTGTGCCAATTAGCTGTTACAGTCAAGCTCAACTCTAGTGTATTTCTGTTATTTGTATTTCTTGGAATTTATTGAATTAGTCATATTATAATTGCAATTTGTATGATTTCTTACTATCATTTATAATTCTCTTCTTAAATAATTTAGATAGATCTTAGCTGATTCCTGGTAGTCTGATATATTCATAGTTTACTTTTTGCAAAAGTAATTCTAGCTTAATTCTTTCTAGATCAGTAATTGTTAGAATAATGATTGTATAAAGGTAAATGCATTTCTGAATTCTTAGATGGATAAATTTGGTTAGCTTTAGCCATGAGAAGAGTTTGACTAAGAAAATAGGTAGGAAAATTAATTTTTCATTCATTTAATCAACTACTTAAGTGTTTATGCATAGATTATGCTAATTATCTTTGAAATAAAAATCCTTCCCTAGGTTGACAATTCATATTGAGAATTATGTATGTTAATTGTAATTGATTAGCATATAGGGTGACCAACACACTCTTCCATATGTCATGTCTTAGGACAAGAATTTCAAGAAACTTGTACTATAGAAACTCTATCTTCAACTTTTCGTGCAATGTTTCCTATCAATTCTATCTCTGAAACTTGTATCGAAAATTTTGAGATCTTCCCTGGAAAAAGATTAAAAATAAATTTTGCATTAGATAGATTATATTAGTAATAGTTAATATAGGTCTTGAAGAAAAATTTGGATGCATTTGCATTTGATAATATTGACATGAAAAGAATTTACCTAGACAAATACATTCACCATATATATATATATATATATATGAAAATGCCACACCCATTAGACAACCACATAAAATAATGATCCTAGATTTAAGAGAAATAGTGAAGGAGGAACTACAAAAATTGGTAATTGTAAACTTTATTTATCCCATTTCAAATATACAATGAGTTCACCAATTGTAATTAGCCTAAAAATAATGGGAAATGGAGGATATGCATTGATTACAGGGAACTAAAAAATCCACTTTAAAGGATTATTTTCCCTTACCATTCATTGATCAAATCTTGGAAACTCTAGTTGGGAAGAGATACTTTTTTTCCTTGATGATTTTAGTGGATCAATCATATTTGGATTTATCCAAAGGACTAGGATTAAAAAAACCTTTACATGCCCTTGGGGAACATATACCTACAAGGTATTACCTAGACTATGTAATTGTATATACTAATACCTATTACAATAGGTTTTAAAATTGATTCATATAGTTAAACAAATTCACATGATATAATGACACATAACACATTAACACATTACTCATAAATTACCCTGAAAACCTCTCTCCTCGAGGAAAACTAGAAAACTAGTGAGATTTATCTTATTTATTAATCAAACACTCAAAAACAAGTGTTTAAAATCATGATTTGCAAGACCACAAATCACAGTTCATTACATGATCATGTTATACACTATTTCGCCCTCATAGTATATAATGCATAACCATTACATCTTATTTATATATGTAATACAAGAAACTATTCATTAATGGAAATCCATAACTTCCTAACCACTTTCATTTTTTCTATTACAATTGACTTGACTGGGTCAACTTTGGTTGATTCCTCATTAATATTTGGACATCCCATCGAAGAAACAACTATTCCTATTAATCATCCAACCAAACTTCCCGCATATGTCACCTTCGAATGAAATCGACTTATACCAATAAATTCACAGACAAAGAATATAACATTCCCAACATTCACAGTGTCTACCTTTTCTAGTAACACCTTCTAGTTCTCCACCATTTCCCTCACAAAATGGTATTGAGCCTCAATCGTTTTTATCTTAGAGTAATATGTTGTATTATTTTATAGTAAAATTGCACTCTAGTTGTCACAACCCAACCTAAAAACATGTTATATGAACCCAACACTTGAACAAAACCTTTTCAACCAAACAACTTCCTTACATGCATGAGAAGTTGCCATATATTTAGCCTCAGTAGTCGACGACACAACAACTGACTACCTTCTACTCATCCAACTAACTGCTCTACCAAATATATTGAACACATATTCATTGGTTGATCATCTACAGTTAATGTCTCCATCCTAGTCAGAATTGACAAAACCATGTGCATTGATTTCATGTTGTCCTTAGGCTCTCCTCCATAACATATTACATAATCTATCACACCACACAAGAGTTGAATACTCTCTTGACTATAGTATAGTCCTCCTTTCTAGGTGTCGATATGTACCTTCTAAATACTCCCACTGCATGGGAACTATTAGGTCAATTACATACAATAGCATACGCTAGACTATTTACAACACTAGCATAGGGCACAGGTAACATTTTATCTAGTTTTTATTGTATCTTAGGACATTTTTCATGATATAGCTTGAATCCTACAATAATACTGACCTTGACTGGTCTACTCTCTTGCATGTTGAAATGTTTCAAAACTATCTCAACATATTTCCTTTAACTTAACCAGAGTCTTCTACCTACACAATCTCTCTAAATTTAATTCATTCCAAGAATAAAATATGTTCCTCTGTGATATTTCATGTCAAACTTGGATGATAACTACAGTTTCACCTCATTTATCAAATCCATGTTATTTATGACCAACAACAAGTCATCAACATACAAAACTACATATATCATATGACCACCGACTTTATTCCCACACACAGTGATAAACTTGATTTTTCACAAACCCCAGTTATTGCATATACAAGGCAAACTTTTGATACCACATCTTGGGTGATTGTTTTAAATTACAGAGTGACGTATTGAGCTTGGAAACCAACACCTTTTCTCTTTCCATTGTAAAACCTTTAGGTTTCTTCATATAAATTCCTTCTTTAAAATCACCATGAAGAATATTGTCTTTACATCCATCTATTCTATCTCAAGATAAAAATGTTGCAGCTAAATACATCAGTACCCTTATGGAAGTTATCTTAGAAATAAGAGAGAAAATTTCACTGAAGTCGACACCTTTAACTTGGGAATACCCTTTAGCTACCAATCGAGCCTTCTACTTCTCAACTTAACCTGCTACATTCAACTTTTTCTTGAACACCCACTTATTGTCAAAAATTTTCCTTTATTAGGATCTAAATTAGCATACATATAATTAATACCGAGATAACACAAAAAACATATAAACACATTTAATATTGACACACAATTTTTATGTGCAAAACCCAAAACTGGGAAAAACCACCATAATGGATCTATTATATCCCTTGACCTAAACTGGCCAAGTCAGGCCAAGTGAGCTAGACACCATTCACCTCCAAGCCACTTTACAATGGATCCTCTTCAATCCTTATACCATGGACCCAAAAAAACATGCTAAGACCTAAACCATTTGACTTATTCCTGAGTCAAGGTTAACCCTATCAATCCCCCATTTAAGCTTGACTCGGGGATCTCACATACACCCCCTATATCCTAGGTCTATCTCCTGACTTTACTAGTGATTTACCAAGGGAATGCATGCCTTACTAGGTATTATAGCCATATTCCCATTTACATGAAAACTACTCCATTAACTTTTTTTTCATGTGTATTCATGGTGACTACACCATCACCATCTATTTCTTCATCCACTCGCTTTTCCATGATCAATTCCTTGCTCATTTTATTACATGATCATTTTGTACCTACATCCAACCTTGTCATTGGAGTCCATATAAAAATAATCCATCTACTGGATTACATGGGTCCTCAACCACTGTAACCTCCATTTATCTAGGAATTCTCTTCACATACATGATTCATAAATCTTAGTCCCACAACAAAGATTCATATTAATCCTGAAATTGAAGTCTCAACCTCTTTGATCCACATCCATCTAGGATATGAGTACACCTCCCACCCTCATACCTACCCAGTGGTTCATTCCACACTTGATGCAATATCCCTTCTCTTTGCATAAGATGGATACCTTGTACTTCTAGAACCCGAGGAAATAACATTCTAACCAGGAACCCAAAAATACTACTAGGGTGTTGGGTACCACTAAACATGCACCCCATAATTCAAAAAACCAAGTACAACATGACGAGCAAAATTATATGCCAAATCATGGCTCTAATACCAGTTCTTAGGATCTAAACAAGCATACATATAATTAATAATGAGAAAACACAAAACCACATAGAAACACATTTAAGATATACACACAATGTTTACGTGAAAAATCCAAAACCGAGAAAAACCACCATAATAGATCTATTATATTCCTTAACCTAAACTGACCAAGTCATCTAGTCGACACTCACCTCGAGGTCACTTTACAATGGATCCTCCTCAAGCCTTATACCATGGACCCAAAAACACATTGTTAGACCTAAATGATTTGACTCATTCCTGAGTCAAGTTTAACCCTCACATCCTTCCATTTGGTAATGCAGCTAGATCACATGTTTCATTATTCTTCAAGGAATCCATTAACTCTTCCATACCCCTTTTCCATATTTTACCATTTATTGGGTTGAGCACTTCTTTTACCGACCTATGATCTTCTTCGATGGTATGATAATGCAAAACTAGAGTGGAAAATCGGTAGAGTAAACCTTTTTGGTTGTTACCTTGCTTGAACATACCTCCTGACATCCAGATTCTATTTTTCCACCTCTTTGTCCTATTCAATCGACTCACCTAAATCAAGACTTTCATCATTAATTTAAAACTCTTCCTTTTCTATTTTTTCTCTTTTAACCTTTGCATACCTAGAATTCCGTTCAACTTCTTTGAAGATCACATATTGACTATAAACTACCTTCCTCATCATTGGGTTCCATATCTAATACCATTTCACTCCATCTGTGTACCTTATGAAGATGCATTTCTCTAATGTGTTGTTGAGATTGGTTCTTTTCTCCTTTGGGATATGCACAAAATCTTCACACCCAAACACTTTGACATGTGTAAGAGAGGGCCTTTTAATAACCCATGACTCATATGGATTCTTGTTAACCAGATTCATTGACAACGACCTATTCACCAGGTAACATGCCATGTTGACTACCTTTACCCATAATTGGTGTAGCACTCCTACACCACTGAGCATGCTCCTTGCTTTCTCCATCATCATTATGTTCATTCTTTCATCAACTATGTTATGTTGAGGCAGGTATTGTTTTTTGTCAAGATATACCATGTTGTCTACAAAAATGGTCGAATGCCTTCCCACAGAATTCTTCTCCATTATTAGTTCTCAGCACCTTTGATCTAAAAATGACAGGATCCTTTTAACCATTAAGAATTACATGTGAAATTTGTATGTTAAAAACTCATAAATAAGCTTTAAACTGAAATTTTAAATGCTTAAAACAAACACATAAGAAAATTAAAAAAACAAGTATGCAAACCAGAATATTGAAGGTAGAAGATGATAACAGAGTTCGTCCCTCCTGGACTACGTCTCTGGTTCCAGCTTCAATGAGGGCCAATCTTATTAGTCTTTAGAAAATGAGAAAAAAAGCTTACAAAAGCCTTAAAATTCACTTTGGCGCTATGCCATATGAAAAGAAAAACATTCAATAATTCCTCACATGCTTCTCCAATCTCCCATATTTTTCATGGAAAATTACCATGGTTTATATAGCCCAAAACCCCAAATCCACTTCCAAATAAAAATGGATATGATCCACCTTTAATAAGATAACATATTTAGTTAATCTCATCATATATGTCATTTTGGGAAATAAAATATTTAATTTACCCAATATATTCCTTGAAATATGGCATAATCTCTTTAAAATATACTTTTGTTTGTTTTAAACAAAACAAATTCAGAATATATAACATATATATGGTGAAAAAAAATACAATAGATTTGTATTTAGTTTAATTTTTAGGCCAAAGAGGAAGAACATTGACCCAAAGTAAGTTAAAATAAATATTTTCCATATCTTATAACAAGTGGCTTAGATAGCACATTGGTTAGAGCGCTTAGAAAAGGACGAGGAGGTCATAGTTTCCAACCCACAAACATATCCCCACAATATGGTTTTGTAGGCATGACAATATGGTCCAGTTTCGCTCGCCATGGCAAGTGTTGAATCATGGATATATATATATATATATTATATGGTTGTTGGTTAAATAAAACATATTTATACGGGCCAAGGGCGACCCTTTTTTTATATACACATTTAAACATAAATATAACATCTAACCTCTAGAGGTTAATACTCAATAATAGATGAGATGGTTAGTAGAGAACTATGTAGGAACAGGCGGAATGGAGGTCAGGGATTCAATTCTCCTCGACTCCACGAAACTTTTGTTAAGACCCCCTTGGACCCCCTTTTTTTTATATACACATTTAAACTTAAATACAACATCTAACCTATAGAGGTTAATACCCAATAATAGGTGAGATGGTTAATAGAGAACCGTGGTGGAATCGAAACTTTTGTTAAGACCCCCTTGGACCCCCTTTTTTTATATACACATTTAAACTTAAATACAACATCTAACCTATAGAGGTTAATACCCAATAATAAGTGAGATGGTTAGTAGAGAACTGTGGCAGAATGGAGGTCAGGGGTTCAATTCTCCTCGACTCCACAAAATTTTTGCTAAATATAACTATAAGGTGGCCAACCGAACTTCTCCTTGAATCCACAAAAGTTTTGTTAAATATAACTATAAGGTGGCCAACCAAACTGCCACGTTGATTTTGTAGGCATGAAATATTATATGTATTCTCACGGTGGAAAGTGTTGAATCATGGATATAAATTATATAGTTGTTGGTTAAATAAAACATATGTATGGGGGCCAAGGGAGACCCATTTTTTTATATACACATTCAAACTTAAATACAACCTCTAACCTATAGAGGTTAATACGCAATAATAGGTGAAATGGTTAGTGCAGAATTGTGGAGGAATAGGTGAAATGGAGGTCAAGAGTTTGATCCTCCCCAACTACACAAAAGTTTTGGTAAATATAACTATAGGGTGGCTAGTCAGACTACCATGTGGCAACATCTGGCTGGTTCATATGGCTACCAAAAAGACTACCAACGCACCTCCATGTGGAACCGCACCTTCCAATTGTACTCATCATGCCATGTGGCCACCGGTGGGGCTTTTATGTCACCTTCTTTCTCACTATACATTCTAATTGTGCATTCCACATGGCACCTTTTCATGTTCCACGTGGCTTCTATTTTTGTCATTTTACATGTTCTTCCACCACTTTAGAACTGAATAACTTTCACATCCGGAGCATGTTTTTCACAAAACGAACGTTGTCGGAAAGATGTTGATGATCTCTATGAAAATGTAAGATTATGTTCACATTTTGAAGAATTTAATTCTGATCGATCTCAAAGATCCTCCTGGATCAAACTTGATTTCTTTACCATTCATATTCTCCACAAAAGATTTGAACTCTTCAAACTTCTCAAAACCCTCATATTTCTTCTGCATAAAATACAACCATGTCAATATGGAGAAATCATCTATGAAAGAAATGTAATATTGGGATCCTCCAAGTGAAGGGACCGACATGGGTCCAAACACAATGTATGTATTAACTCCAACATATCTTTATCCCTAGTAGCACCAGATGAGAACCTTACATGACTCTATTTACCATAAATGCAATGTTCACATAATCCAACTTCTTTAGAGCAATCAGAGAGACCTTTTACCATATCATTATTGTGCATAGAACAAATACCTTTGTCACCTATATGTACCATCTATTTATGCCACAACATTTTCAAGTTGAATAGACAAGAACATATGTTGTCAGACTCAGGACATACCACATTATCACTTTTCTCGGTGTTTTTTCTTCCTAATATATTATATAGGGTTATGATATAAAATTTCTTAAGTATAGATTGTACACCTACATTCCCAATATTACTGTATGAGATCAAGTTTCAACTCCAACTTAAGATGTGCAGTACTCCTAGAAATGTTCCTCTTATTCCATGTTTTTGTTTCAATCAAACTTTACCTCATCTCACTATCATGGTCACTGAATAATCTTCTAATAGAATGTCACCACCATTGATCTTCTCATACTGACAAATCCACTCTATGTTAGGTTTCATATGATATGATGCATTAGATTCAATAAACCAAGAGTCACGATCATACTATGTACTTATGGGGTCCAAATACACATCTCCTTTCTCTTCCTGTGAAGACCTACCATTATTCGACTAACCTTCACCATACATGTTCATAAAGATTGCAGCAGGGATGTGTCTACAACATTATCTACCATTTACTATAGGTGGGTGAATCCTAATCGACAGAAATACATGAAACAATGTGAAAGTTTCTTAAAATTCCTAATCATTTTCAAAGAGTATAGAGGGGAGGAAGAAAGGAAAGAACCTCTTGAAGAGTGTTTTTTGTAGAATATACCCTTGCTTAAGCATCCATGGCCTTTTGGCCTCCATTTTCAACTTGATCTCTAGTTCCTTACTGTTATATTTTTAACATTAAGCTAGCATTATTAGGATCTTTAACTGGGAGAATAACAAGCACAGAAATCAAACACAAGAAACAAAGAACATAGTGTTTTTCCTCAGGGAAACCATAAATGGAGAAAACCCCGCAACTTCCTCAGATATAGAATCAACACCAAAATAGAAAATCCCAAAACAGTAAGATGATCTCCTGACAGCAGTAACCTCTTTCTTCCTAGCCCCAGTGTCTTCTCCTTCCTCAGCTATGTGCTACAACCGATTGTGAGTGAGTGTGTGTCAAATAGAGAGGCTATCTCTCTATTTATACTAATTCCCGACTTGACTAAACCCAACTAGGGCCGACTTCACTAGGTGAGTCTAATAACCCTAGTGCCCCGAAACTGTGGGGACTTTAACCCTTGATCAATAGGAGGGTTAGCCACAATGAATTGACATGACTTGTTTACATTATAGATCCTCCTGATTGGAACATCGGGTCATGACATGACTTAATTACATTACAGACACATCCCAGAATAAACATTGGGGTACAAGACATAAGATACATAGGTGAATACATTCTGAAGTTACAAATACATCAACACTCCCTTTTAACTAGGAAGGTATTCTTTCGACACAATTTCCAGCACTGGTATTTTTCTCTGTATTGACTAGATCATCTTGTCATCTTCATCTTCAAGTATTCTTTGTCTTCAAGTCTTCTTCATCTTTGAGTTTTCTTCGCCTTCAAGTATTCTTCTAAGTCATCTTCTTCTTCAAGTATTCTTTGTCTTGGGATCTGGATCATCACGACTATTTGATCATCACTGCTGGATCATCATCACATCTAGATCATCACTTGATCTGGATCGTCATCAAGTCCGGATCATCACTTGATCTGGATCATCATCAAGTCTGGATCATCATTACATCTGGATCATCACTTGATCTAGATCATCATCAAGTCTGGATCATCATCAAGTCTAGATCATCATCACATGCTATCTCAAAATGGTGCTATCTCGATTCTTCTCATCACAAGAAGTTCTACAGAGCCATCCCTTTTTCATGCTGGTTGTAGGCCTACCCTTCATGTAGGTCTTTAACACTTATATTTGACCCTAAGTCAGAAAGGCCCCCCTAGCTCTTACATCTGACCTCATCTTGTCAGAAAGGCATGCCCAACACTCACATCTAACCTCATCTTATCAGAAAGGCCTAGCACTCACATTTGACCATGTGTAAACACATCGCACCAGAATGGCTCAGCGCTTACATCCGACCTTATCTTGTCGGAAAAGCTCTGCACTTACATCCAACCCCGTCTTGTCAGAAAGGCACAGAACTCACATATAACCATGTGTAAACACATCACACCAGAATGGCTCAGCACTTATATCTGACCTCATCCTGTCAGAAAGGCTCTGCACTTACATTTGACCATGTGTAAACACATCGTAGCGAAAGGGCTCTCAGTCCTATACTGAGGATTCTTGGTTACTGATTAGGTGCCTCCATTCTCCTAGAGAATGGCATTGGCCCTTATATCTGATCAAGTGCGATACATACCTCAATCACATCAAAATGGCCATGCACTCACATCTGATCATGTAATACTACATCCTACTTTCATATCAGAATGGCCCTCAGTCCTAGACTAAGTATTCCTACTAAGTGACCAGGTGCCTCCATTCCAAGAATGGCATTTATCCCTTACATCTGATCATGGAGGAACCAATCCTATAGTCACATCAGAATGGCTCAGCACTCACATCTGACATGGAAGGAACCAAATCCTCTCACCATGATAGAATGGCTCAGCCCTTACATCTGACCATGGAAGGAACTTAATCCTCTCCCATGTCAGAATGGCTCTAGGTCTCATCATTTCCCTTTGGAGGGAACCTTGATCTGGAGGACACCAAGCTTCTCCCTGAAGTAATCAAACTTCACTCTAGCCAATGGCTTCATCAATACATCAGCTATTTGTTCCTCCATCACAACATACTAGAGCTTCACTGCTCCTCTCTGCACCATATCCCTGATATAGTGATACTTGATCTCGATATGCTTCAACTTGTCATGGAACACTGGGTTCTTTGACAACTTCACACAACTATGGTTTTTGCAATATATACAAGTAGCATCCATTTGGTGATCAAATAAATTAGAAGTAGCTTCTTCAGCCATACTGCCTCACAACTAGCTAAACAAGATGCAACATACTTTGCTTCAGTTGTACTCAGTGCCACACAAGATTGCTTCATGCTAAACTAGGAGATCACACCTGATCCCATAATGAAGAAACATTCTGAAGTACTCTTCCTATCAGTGGCACTACCTACCCAATCTGACTCAACATAATCCTCCAAGTTAATCTTCTGATTCGCCTCATACTTGAGCCCATAATCAACTGTACCCTTCAGGTACCTCAGAGTATGCTTTGCAGCAATCAAGTGAACATGTCTCGGATCTGTCAGGAACTGGCTCAAGGTGTTCACAGAAAAGAAAATATATGGTCTCATGTTCATTAGGTACATAAAGGACCCAATCATCTGATGATACATCATGGCATCAACTGCTTCTGATGAAGCATCACTCAATAGCTTCAGGTTCGATGCCATAGGTGTGTTTATGGCTTTGCACTCCATTATCCCGAATATCTTCAGAATCTCTACTGCATACTTCCCTTGTCCAAGGAAGATTCCATTTGCATTCTGCCACACCTCCATGCCTAAGAAATAGTGCCCAAGTCTTTCATTTCAAACTTGGCAGCAAGTTTCCTCTTCGTATCAAAAATCAACCCATCCATACTTGTTACAAACAGATCATCCACATACAACAGGAGTATCACTGGGTTGCCATCTTCAACCTTGTAGTAAAGGTTGGAATGTACTTTACTCTTGGTAAATCCAAAACTGGATAGGAAACCATCAATTCTATCGTACCATGTCCTGGGTTCCTGTTTCAAACTGTACAGGGCTTTCTTCAATCTACACACATGATACTCCCTGTCACGTGTCTCAAAACCAAGTGGTTGTTCCACATACACTTCCTCTTCTACTACACCATTCAAGAAATCAGTCTTGAAATCCATCTGGTGTATCTTCCATTTCATCACTGTAGCCAGAGCAAGTACTGATCTTATGGAAGTGTATCTGGATACAGGTGCAAAGGTTTCTTCATAATCTATTCCTTCTTTTTGGGAGAAACCACGAGCCATGAATCTAACTTTATATTTATTGATGTTTCCATATACAGCATTCTTGGTCTTGTAGATCCATTTGGATATTACAATGGACTTCCCTTCTGGTCTTGGGAAAACATCCCAAACATCATTCTTCATGATCAAATGATACTCTTCGATCAGAGAATACTTTCATTCTTTTCATTCTGTCGCTTCTTCGTAGTTGGAAGGTTTTTTATCAATAATGTCACATAGTAAGGCTATGTAACAAGAGAAAGATCTAGTTCTCTTTCTTCCTCTGGGTGTTTCTTCTGAAGCTCCATATCTTTCTACACCTTGGATAATTTCACGTACCCAAGTAGGTTTCCTCTTATGAGGATTCTTCTCTAGAGGTGGATCTACAGGTTTTTGAGGTTCTTCAAATTCTCGATCTTCTTCTTGAATTTCTTCGTTCATGATTGTGTCATGAATTCTAGTTTCTCTTCTTTCTTCAGGTTCTTTAGCTGGTTTCTTCCTTGATTTGATGTAGGCTGAATCTTCATCAAATGTTACATCTCTACTACTGTCAATCTTCTTGAACCCTGGGAAGTATATTATGTAAGCCTTCGAGCTTTCAGAGTATCCCACAAATATACCCTTCTTTCCTGGAGGATCTAACTTCGTCCTCTTTTCTTTCGGAATGTGTATGTACATAGGATAGTAAAATATTCTGAGATGGATGAATTATGGTTTCTTTCCAGAGAAGACTTCTTCGGGAGTCTTGTTCTCGAGTACTCTATGTGGAGTACGGTTCTGTACATACACCACTATTCTGGCAGCTTCTTCCCAAATATGCATATGGAGATCTTGATCATGAAGCATTGATCTTGCAGCTTCCATGATAGTTCTATTCTTCCTTTCTGCAATCCCATTCTGTTGTGGATTATATGGAGTGGACAACTCCCTCTTAATCCCTAAGTCTAGCTCTTTGAATTCATTTGAATTGAATTCTCCGCCATTATCTGATCGAAAGGTCTTGATCTTGTTTTTAGTGTGGTTCTCGATCAAGGCTTTGAATTCCTTGAACTTATTGAATACTTCATCTTTGTTCTTCATAAAGTATATCCATGCCTTTCTAGAAAAATCATCAATAAAAGAAACATAGTATGCATACCCGCTTAGTGAACTTGATGACATTGGACTGCATACATCGAAGTGGATGATTTCCAAGATTCCTTTTGCTTTGCTCTCGCTACCTGGAAATGTCTTCTTTGTGTTCTTCCCTTTCGCACATCCTTTCCATACACTTTCATGTTTTGTCTACATTTCTGGGAGTCCTTCAACAGCTTTGCTTGTAAGTGGTAGTGCTCTGTAATGCACATGTGCAAGCCTTCTATGCCAAAGCTCATTTGGTTCTACTGAGTCATGAACCAAAGCTTGTTCTGGTTGGCCCTTCAATTTGTATAGTCCTCCTTCTTGTTCTCCAATCACTACTGCATCATCAAAATACTTTCCTTTTGGCCACATGAGGACTTGGCCATCTACAAATGCAACTCTCATTCCTTTTGCATCTAATGCAGATGTGGAGAGGAGGTTCTTCTTTAGTCCAGGTACAAACAATACATCTTTCATCTTCATAAACTTTCCAAAGTCTAGCTTGTATGAGGATTCACCACTACCTTTTATTGGATACTGGTAGTCATCTTCGAGTATCACCTGGTGAGGTGATTCATGTTCATATAATTTCACAAAGGATTTCTTCAATCTTGTCATGTGCTTGGAAGAACCACTGTCTATAAGCCTATCATTTTTGCCATGTGTGATAGTTCCCATGAGAGTGAAAATCAGAACACATTCTTCGTCACTTGAAGAATCATCATTGACTTGTCTACTTCTCTTTGTGGAAGGTTCATCATCCTCTGCAGCATCAACATGATGTCTTTTCTTGTTTCCCTTCTTCTTGTGAGAGATACTTTTGTTCTTAGGACAATCTCTAGCAAATTTTCCTCTTTCATCACATGTATAGCAAATGAACTTAGACTTATCTCTAGGATTTCTAAAGTTATTCCTTTGATGAGAGTACTTACTTCTGTGGTGTCTAGATCTGGTTTTCTTAGATTGCACTGTGAGAGCTTGATCTTCACTTCCCATTATCTCTTCTCAAGCTGTTATCCAAGATTATTATTGAGAGAATTCTTCCCATAGTCTGTTGAACTTGACTAACTTCTTTCTGGCACAAATCCATTGAATGAAAGAGTCCCATGTCCTAGGGAGACCATTCAAGGTGGTCATTACAATCTCTACATTCTCCACTGCTTCATCTACTGCTTCCAACTGTTCCTTGATCTGAGAAACCCTTGTAAAGTAAGACTGGATGGTTTCTGCATTCTGGATATTCACATTCTTCAACTGGTTTCTCAAGGTCATCTTTCGGTTTATGTTCTTTCCTTAAAACAATTTGGTTAGGGTATCAAACATAGCTTTAGGTGTCTTTAGGGAGGACACCTATGGTATGAGGTGATCCTTGATTGAATCAGAAATGATCCTCTTTTCCATAACCAACTTCTTCTTCTATAAGGCCTTAGCCTCCTCTCCCTCTGGAACTGGAACCTCCTCATTGATGTAGGAGTCCAACTCATTTTCTTACAGGACCAGGGAGATCCTATACTTCTAGGATCGAAAGTTATCAGCTCCCTCATGCTTTTCATCACTGATCTTGGTATGATGAGACATATTAACTAAGAACCTCAAATGGAAATACAAAAGATTTAGATCTTACCAGGTCAAGATGTTGGATCTAAATCTGGAGCTGAAATTCTGCAGTGCTGGTTCAGGAGATGATTAGGGTTTTTCTTTTCTGGAGCTTTGTCCAACCAAATGCTTTGATTTTGATCCCTAAATTCGATATTGGGGAGGAGATCAATCTAGGGATGGGCTCACTGAAAAATTCCTCTTCTGTGAAAAGCCCTAATTTTCGGTAGCAGTGTTGGGTCAAAAACTGAAAAACCTCATAATTGGATTCTACTTCGACTGAAAGATGCGCCCTAGGGAGGATAGTTATTCCAACCTTATTTTGTTGAAAATATGTGGAGAGAGATCAAAAAATAGGAAGCCCTAGTTCCCGAAGCTACACAGTGTCTTCTTCTCAGTTTAGCTCTGATACCATTAAGCTAGCATTATTAGGATCTTTAACTGAGAGAATAACAAGCACAGCAATCAAACACAAGAAATAAAGAACACGGTGTTTGGGAAACCATAAATGGAGAAAACCCTACAACTTCCTCAGAGATGGAATAAACACCAAAATAGAAAATCCCAAAACAGTAAGATGATCTCCCGACAACAATAACCTCTTTCTTCCTAGCCCCAGTTTCTTCTCCTTCCTCATCTATGTGCTACAGCTGAGTGTGAGTGAGTGTGTGTCAAATGGAGAGGCTAGCTCTCTATTTATACTAATTCCCAACTTGACTAAACCCAACTAGGGACGACTTCACTAGGTGAGTCTAATAACCCTAGTGCCCCAAAACTGTGGGGACTTTAACCCTTGATCAATAGGAGGGTTACCCACAATGACTTGACAAGAATTGTTTACATTATAGATCCTACCGATCGGAGCATCGGGGCATGACATGACTCAATTACATTACAGACACATCCTGAAATAAACATCGAGGTACAAGACATAAGATACATAGGTGAATACATTCTGAAGTTACAAATACATCAACACTTACCATTGGCTCTACCTCTATGAACTTGAAAAACTTTTGAAAAGTTGAAAATTATCTACCAAATATTGAATTCAAAACTAGTTTTAACACATAGATTCAATCTCAAAAATTTGGGGGAAACTAGAATTACATCATATCAAAAATAGGAAGAAAGTTATTAAAACTCAATGATAGAGGTGAATCCCTTATCCTTTGCTTTAAACGATCCTTCTCTATCCATGTCAATCATCACTAAAATCTTGATGTGGAAAAGAATCTTTCTAGCCTTCAAATTCTTCAACGTGACTTTGTTTTTTTTCTTTTTCTTCCCCTTCTTCACCTCATATTCCTTTCTTATATAGCATTGGGGTTTGTACACCCAATTAATAACCATGAATGCAGTATTAAAATTTTTGATGGGTTTTGATTAGTTTCTTCAAGAAAACCCACTTTACTTAGTTTTTCAGGCATCTTACTTGGATTTCTAGGATTTTAGGACAATTTATATGTATGACATGTACTCTTTCCACTCCAGGAGTTATGGAAAGTGGGTTTTGGACCTTAACTAGTCTTGATATTGAATTATTTAGAGGAACCTTTGTCTTCGCATACTTCTTTCTTTGTGGAAGCAGTGTTTCGATGAGATATCAAAGCTCTCAATTTGTTCCAAATTTTGGTCTTCATGTTGTGGGTGAAATGAAGATATGTTTTCAGACCATCATCCCCAGGGGTGTTAATCTTATTTTTAACAGATTCCCCCTAATGTGTGAGGTATGAATCTATGTTGAGGGCTGAAATGCATTTATTTATTTTTTATTCTGATACTCTTCATACGGATATGCTTTGTATGGATACTCTTTAGTGATCAAGGAAGGATGGAAAATGATAGTTTATGAACGCAAGATATGGAGAAACACCTGGAATTCAAACACAGAAATTTTCCAAATATACAATATCTTCCTGAGGTGAATATACCGATTCTCAAAAATAAATAATCATTACTACGAATAATACACAATGGATCCATGTCAGAATAAAATTCTTCAAAAATGTATATTTGCACATCTGATGGATGCAAAATATCTAGGTATTCATGGTACTTTGACATGGTAATTTAATATTGTGCAACTCGGACATTGCATTGATGAGTGATACAATTTTATTTTCCAAGTTTTTAAAAAAATCAACTATATTTCAAGTTTATATCATGTGAATAAACGATCTGATGTCGAGAATAATAAAACACCATCTGATTACCCGTCATTGATGTATATCGTTAATAGATGTGAGGAAGTCCACTGATAATTATGATGGACTCCAAGGTACTTGAGTACAAACTAACAAGTGTGAATAAATGTTGTAAAGTCAAACACTTGTAGAATCATACAATTAATGGTATTTGATGTATACTCGTTGTTGTTTGCGAGGAAATATGCCACTAATGACTACAAGATCCAAGGTACTCATTGGGATTCCTAGATCCATTTCCTAGATGATGATTTGGTGTCTATAGGAATGCATCCATCAAAAGGAGGGAATTAATGCATTCCACATCAACTGACACGAAACTCAGATGAATAGGCTGATATAATTTGGTAAAGCTATGAGATCCAACACTGTATACTGACACAAGGAAGGCTGACATGATTGGTCAGAAATATTTTAGGAATGGGAAACATTGGTTTGAATTCCCTTGAACACATAACACGACACAGAATGGAAACTTGGCAACATAATACTTGAGTAACTAACCATCATGAAATACGGCAATTCTAGATGCATTTAATGAAAAGGATCCATAAATGACGGGAAGGATAATTCATCGGTGGAGATCTACTCAAATTACTGGGACATTTTAATTCTACAAATGTAAATGGTGTACGAACATCGGATACAAAATTATGTGTTGTGTTCAACAGTGACTAGGACTAACTATTTCCTTTGTTTGAAACATTCAATATGACAGAATTCAAGTCTCCCCTTTTTTTATTTTTTTATTTTTAGTTCCTTTTCATTTATTAGCTTGAAAAAATAATAAAGAATGTTATAGTGTTGATGTATTTGTAACTTCAAAATGTATTCACTTGTATATCTTATGTATTGTACCCCGATGTTTATTTCGGGAAGTATCTGTAATGTAATTGAGTCATGTCCTTCCCCAATGTTCCGATCGGGAGATTCAAAAATATAAACAAGTCATGTAAAGTCATAGAGTATAACCCTCCTTACTGATCAAGGGTTAAAGTCCCCACGGTTGTGGGGCCCTAGGGTTATTAGACTCTCCTAGAGAAGTCAGCCATAGTGAGTTATTGTCAATTAGGGAATTAGTATAAATAGAGGGGTAGCTTCTCTATTTATCACACATTCACTCACACTCAATTGTAGCGCATAATTGGGAGGGAAAGAAGTAGCTGGGACAAGAGAGAGAGAGACTACTGCTGTCGGGAGATCATCTTACTGTCTTTGGGTTTTACTTTTGGTGTTGATTCTATATTTGAGGAAGTTGCAAGGTTTTCTCCTTTATGGTTTCCTCAAGGAAAACATTTGTGTTCATTGTCTCATGTGATTGAGTGATGTGCTTGTTATTCTCTCAGATAAGATCATAAGATTATATAGCTTAAATGTTAAAAATCTAACATGGTATTAGAGCTAACCTGAGAAGAAGACACTGTGCAGCTATGAAAACTAGGGATTCCTACTTTTTGGATCTCTCTGCATAGATTTTCAGCAAAATAAGGTTGGACTGACTCTCCTCTCCATGGTCCATCTTTCTATCAAAGCAGAATCTGATTCTGAGCATTTTCAATTTTCAACCCGACACTACTGTGGGAAATTAGGGCTTTCCACAGAAGTGGAATTTTTGAGTGAGCCCAGGCCTGGATTGATATCTTCCCCAAAATCAAATTTTAGAGATCAATATCAAATTTTTTGGTTGGGAAGAACTTTGGGAAAGTCAAACCCCAATATGCTCCTGAACCAGCTCTGTAGAAATTTAGCTCCAGATCTAGTTCGGACATATTAACCTGGTAAGATCTAAATCTTTTGTATTTCCATTTGAGGTTATCTATTAAGATGTCTCATCATAACAATATTGATGAAAATATTGAGGGATATGATAACTTTCGAGCCTAGAAGTATAATATCTCCTTGGTGCTGGAAGAAAATGAGTTGGACTCCTACATCAATGAAGAGGTTCCAGTTCCAGAGGGAGATGAGGCTAAGGCCTTACATAAGAATAAATTGGTCATGTCGAAGAGGATTATTGTGGATTCAATAAAGTATCACCTCATACCATAGGTTTCCTCCCTAAAGACACCTAAAGAGATGTTTGATTCCCTGACCAATCAATTTGAAGGGAAGAACATAACTCGAAAGATGACTCTAAGAAACCAATTGAAGAATGTAAATATCTAGAATGCAGAGACCATCTAGTCTTACTTTACAAGGGTCTCTCAAATAAAGGAATAACTTGAAGTGGTAGATGAATAAGTAGAGAATGTAGAAATTGTGATGACCACCTTGAATGGTCTTCCTAGGGCTTGGGACTCTTTGATTCAAGGGATCTGTGCCAGAAAGAAGCTAGTCAAGTTTATCAAACTGTGGGAGGAATGCACACAAGAAGAAGCTCGAATATTAGCATGAGAAGAAAATATGGGAAGTGAAGATCAAGCTCTCACAGTACAATCCAATAAAATAAAATAAAACCATCACAAAGGTAAGCACTCTCACTAGAAGAGTAACATTAGAAAGTCTAAAGATTTGTCTAAGTTCATTTGCTATACATGCGATGAAATAGGACACCTTGCAAGAGATTGTCCTAGAAAAAAAGATAGATATCTCAAGAGGAAGGGAAACAAGAAAAGACATCATGCTCATGCTACAGAAGATTATGAGCCTTCCAAGAAGAGAATCAAACAAGAAAGTGATGATTTTTCAAGTGATGAAGAATATGTCTTGATTTATGCTCTCACAGGAAACATCACACATGGAAGAAATGCTTGGCTTATAGACAATGGGGCTTCCAAACATATGAATGGATTCAAAGAATCATTTGTGAAACTATCAGAACATGAATCACCCCACCAGGTGAAACTTGGGGATGACTACCAATATCCAATACAAGGTAATGAAGAATCCTCCTACAAATTAGACTCCGAAAAGTCTATGAAGATGAAGGATGTCCTATTTGTACCAGTGTTAGGATTATTAATCCTCCCTTGTCCAATTTGGTCATATGTCTAAATCAAGAGTCATGTCTGAATCGGGAGTCCATCCAGTCTATTTTTAGTCATTAGCACCATTGGGTCCACTTGGCCTAATTGGGGCACATGTTTCAGTTACTAAAGTGTGGGGAACACTAATTAAGGCTTAGTGCCACTAATTGCACTTAATTGCATCAGTTTAGGAGCCTCCTAGACTAATCCCTACGATTTAGGAGCCACTGCGAGTGCTGAAACCAACCAAGGTCAGTTCAGTTCAGTTGATGACTAGTCAAGCTAAGTTACGAGTCAGTTACATTCAGTTCTAGTCCTCTACATTCAGTTAGTGCTAGGTTTACATGAGTGCACTCAGGAGGGGTGAATTTCTCACCTACCACAGTTAGTTAGCCTTAGTCAACACTAAATGTAACACTTGAGTTGTGTTTTAGAGCTCCGATGAACTTTGGTTATGGTTTAGACAAGGTCAGTTAACTATTGAGTCCTCTGATAGTGATTTAGACAAGGTCTTAGTTACCTACAGTTAAGTAGAGTCTATCAATTCGAATTTCCTCATGTGGATTCGAATTTCATGTGGCTATTAAATCCATTGTACTTCATTGTAATTATTATCTCATTACTTTTTTTAATTAATGAAAGCATTCATAGCTGCAAGACATTTTTGCACTTTTTCATTCTTCAATTGCTGAGTAAATGGTGTGATCTATTTTGTGAGTTGTGTGTTTGTCTACAGATCTATGTGCTCAATTTAATAACTAGGACTAAAGAAGAACCTTCTCTCCATCTCTGCATTAGATGCAAAAGGCATAAGAGTTTCATTTATAGATGTCCAAGTCATCATGTGGCCAAAAGGAAAGACTATTTACGATGCAGTAGTAATTGGAGAACAAGAGGGAGGACTATATAGATTAAAGGGCCAACCAGAACAAGATTTGGTTCATGACTCAGTAGAACCAAATGAACTTTGGCATAGAAGGCTTGCACATGTGCACTATAGGGCACTACCACTTGCAAGCAAAGCTGTTGAAGGTCTTCCAGAAATGCAAGCAAAACATGAAGGAGTATGCAAGGGATGTGTGAAAGGAAAGAACACAAAGTAAACATTTCCAAGTAGTGAAAGCAAGGCTAAAGGAATCTTAGCAATCATTCACTCCGATGTATGCAGTCTGATGTCATCCAGTTCATTAAGCGGGTATGTATACTATGTTTCTTTCATTGATGCGTTTTCTAGGAAAACATGGATATACTTCATGAAGAACAAAGATGAAGTATTCAACAAGTTCAAGGAATTCAAAACCTTGATCGAAAAATACACAGAAAAGAAGATCAAGATTTTTCAATCAGACAATGGCGGAGAATTCACATCAAATGAATTCAAGGAATTATGAAAATATTCGGGGATTAAGAGGGAGTTGACTCCTCCATATAATCCACAACAAAATGGGGTTGCAAAAAGAAATAATAGAAAGATCATGGAATTTGTAATGGCAATGCTTCATGATCAATATCTTCCCATCCATCTATGGGAAAGAGCTGCTAGAATATTTGTGTATGTACAGAACCGTACTCCACATAGAGTACTTGAGAATAAGACACCTGAAGAAGTTTTTTTCGACAAGAAAGCAGAAGTCAATCATGTCAGAATATTTGGTTGTCCAGTGTACATACACATT
Source organism: Pseudotsuga menziesii (assembly GCA_001517045.1). Classification (NCBI taxonomy): domain Eukaryota; kingdom Viridiplantae; phylum Streptophyta; class Pinopsida; order Pinales; family Pinaceae; genus Pseudotsuga; species Pseudotsuga menziesii. Next base: position 309,502 of record LPNX010616991.1, on the reverse strand, counting down.
TCGAAAGAAAAGAGGAAAAAGTTAGATCCTTCAGGAAGGAAGGGTATATTTGTTGGATACTCTGAAAGCTTGAAGGATTACAGAATATACTTCCCAGGATTCAAGAAGATTGACATCAGTAGGGACGTAACATTTGACGAAGACTCAACTTACAACAAATCCAGAAAGAGACCTGCTGAAGAACATGAAGAAACATAAGTACTTAGAATTCATGACACAACCATGAACGAAGCAATTCTAGAAGAAGATCGAGAAATAGAAGAATCTCAAGAACCTATAGATCCACCCCAAGAAAATAATCCTCACAAGAGGAAACGTGCTTGGGTACGAGAATCTATCCAAGGTGTAGAAAGATATGGGTCTCTAGAAGAAATATAGAGAGAAATGATAAGAACTAGGTCCTGCTTCGGTTTTGTAGCCTTATTATGTGACTTCATAAATAAAGAACCTTCCAACTATGAAGAAGTCACTACAGAAAAGAAATAATGGAAGGATGGTATCATCGAAGAGTATCAATCAATCATGAAGAATGATGTTTGGGATGTTGTTCCAAGACTAGAGGGGAATTATGTTGTAACTTCCAAATGGATCTATAAGATCAAGCATGCTGCAGATGGTATCATAGAGAAATATAAAGAAATATTTGTGGTTTGTGGTTTCTCCCAGAAAGAAGGAATAGATTATGAAGAGACTTTTTCTCTTGTAGGCAGATATACTTCCATCAGATCAGTACTTCCTTTAGCTGCAGTAATGAAGTGGAAAGTACACCAAGTGGATGTCAAGACATCTTTCTTGAATGGTGTAGTAGAAGAGGAAGTATATGTAGAGAAGCCACTCGGTTTTGAGACACATGACAGAGAGACTCATGTGTGTAAGCTAAAGAAATCCCTGTACGGTTTTAAACAGATACCCAAAACATGGTATGGCAGAATTGACAGCTTCCTATCTTGTTTGGGATTTACCAAGAGTAAAGGGGACTTCAACCTTTACTACAAGGTTGAAGAAGGGAACCGAGTAATACTCCTACTGTATGTAGATGATCTATTTGTGACAAGTGAGGATGGGTTGATTATTGATACAAAGAGGAAGCTTGATGCCGAGTTCAAAATGAAGGAATTGGGTATGATGCACTATTTTCTAGGCATGGAGGTGTGGCATAATGCAGATGGAATTTCCCTGGGACAAAGGAAGTATTCAATAGAGATCCTGAAGAGGTTCAGGATGATGGAATACAAGGCCATGACCACACCTATGGCATCAAAGCTGAAGCTATTGAGTGATGCTTCATCAGAAGCGGTTGATGCTACGATGTATCATCAGATGATTGGGTCATTGATTCACTTGACAAATACGAGACTAGATATTTGCTTTTTTGTGAACACATTGAGCCAATTCTTGACAGATCAAAGACATGTTCACTTGGTTGCTGTAAAGCATATTCTGAGGTACCTGAAGTGTACAGTTGATTATGGGCTCAAGTATGAAGCGAATCAGAAGATTAACTTGGAAGGTTGTGTGGATTTGGACTGGGTAGGTGGTGCCATTGATAGAAAGAGAACTTTAGGATGTTGCTTTAGTATGGGATCAGGTGTGATCTCCTGGTTTAGCAGGAAGAAATCCTATGTGGCACTAAGTACAACCAAAGCAGAGTATGTTGCATCTTCTTTAGCTAGTTGTGAGGCTATGTGGATGAGAAAGCTACTATCTGACTTGTTTGATCTCCATATGGATGCTACTTGTATATATTGCGACAACTAGAGTTGTGTGAAGTTTTCAAAGAACCCTGTGTTCCAGGACAAGTCAAAGCATATCGAAATCAAATATCACTATATTAGGGATATGGTGCAGAGAGGAGTAGTGAAGCTCCAGTATGTTGCAATGGATGAGTAGATAGCTGATGTACTAACCAAACCATTAGCCATAGTAAAGTTTGATTACTTCAGGGAGAAGCTTGGTGTTCTCTATATCGAGTTTTCCTCCAAAGGAAATCAATGTGTCTATTGACCCTTCTGACTTGGTTGAATCCTGAGCTTCACATGGTCAGATGTAAGTGTAAAGATGCTCTAATGTGATTGTGGGTTGCGTTACCACATGATCAGTGCAGAGACATTCTTATGTGATTGTGGGTTGTGTTACCACATGATTAGTGCAAATCCATTCTGATGTGATTAAGGGGTGTGTTCTCACATGGTCATATATAAGTTTAGAGCCATTCTGAGGAAGTGTGTTCTCACATGGTCAGATATAAGTGTATATCCATTCTAATGCGATGTTTTCTCACATGGTCAGATATAAGTGCAGAGCCATTCTGATGCGATGTGTTCTCATATGGTCAAATGTAAGTGTAGGGCCTTTCTGACATGGGTTTTGGATGTGTTCCTCCCATGGTCAGATGTGAGTGTTGGGCATGCCTTTCTGACATGGTTCTTGGATGTGTTCCTCCCATGGTCAGATGTATGTGCTGGGCATGCCTTTCTTACATGGTTAATTCCATGGTCATATATAAGTGTTGAATACATTGAAGACCTACCTAAAGGCTAGGCCTACAACCAGCATGAAAAAGTGTTGGCTCTGTAGAACTTCTTGTGACGAGTAGAATTGAGATAGCACCGGTGATGATGACCCAGTGATGATCCAGCAGTGATACTCCAAATCAAGTGATGATCCAGTGCTGATCTAGATCAAGTGATGATCCAGTGATGCTCCAGATCAAGTGATGATCCAGTGATGCTCCAAATCAAGTGATGATCTAGACTTGATGAAGATGACTTGATGATGAACATGACTTGAAGATGAAGATGAATTGAAGATAAATATGACTTGAAGATGACAATGAATTGAATATGAAGATTACTTGATGATGATCCAGATGATACAGAGAATAATACTTGTGCTAATAAATTGTGTCGAGAGAATACCTTCCTAGTTAAGAGGGAGTGCTGATGTATTTGTAACTTCAAAATGTATTCACTTGTATATCTTATGTATTGTACCCCGATGTTTATTCCAGGAAGTATCTTTAATGTAATTGAGTCATGGCATGCCCCGATGTTCCGATCGGGAGATTCAATAATATAAACAAGTCATGTAAATTCATAGAGTATAACCCTCCTTATTGATCAAGGGTTAAATTCCCCACAATTGTGGGGATCTAGGGTTATTAGAATCTCCTATAGAAGTTGTCCCTGGTGAGTTATTGTCAAGTCAGGAATTAGTATAAATAGAGAGGGAGCTTCTCTATGTATCAGACATTAACTCCCACTCAGTTGTAGCGAATAACTGAGAGAGAAATAAGTAGCTGGGACAAGAGAGAGAGAGGCTACTACTGTCAGGAGATCATCTTACTATCTTTGGGTTTTACTTTTGGTGTTGATTCTATCTCTGAGGAAGTTGCAGGGTTTTCTCCTTTATGGTTTCCCTGAGGAAAATCTTTGTGTTCATGGTCTCATGTGATTGATTGTTGTGCTTGTTATTCTCTCAGATAAGATCCTAAGATCATATAGCTTAAATGTTAAAAATATAACATATAATACATAAGAGGGAACAAGTGTTGCAATGGCATGTTCCTATGTTTCAAGGGCACCTGTCAGGTTAAGGAAATTATACATACTGCAAACATGGTTTGAGCTAGTTGTGCACACTCTTTTGGATGTTCCCTCCATAGGTAGGCTATTTGAATTAGGATAGAGGCACTGTGGTTTTAATTCATAATGAATATTATGAAAAAATACCAAATTCATAAGACACCATGAATCATGGTCTATCTTCAAATATTGAATCAAATATTTCAAACATATCAATTTATTGATAATACTATACAAGTAATCATAACCCATCCATTTAGTCATATAATAGGCTAAATATATTAATTTAATATCTGATATATTAGAAATGAGTGTGCATTATCCTAGAATTAAAATGGATATAACAAATATAAGTAGAATACTCATTTTTTACGATTGTTTGTAGGAATCACTTCCTTGGAAGATGTATTTCAGAAGCTATGAACCATTATTCAGTAATATGTTAGGTGTAGGTGTGTCTACATGATGGATCAGGAAGTCGAAACAGTTCATATGTGTTTTTGAATTTTCTATATATTCCATTTTTTTATGAAATTATTTGGATAATTTATCTTGAAGAAAAGTAAAAAAGGAGAAAGTTTTTATACTATACTCTTTTTCTTGTGTGCAAAGTTACTGCCAAAATGTCCTCAACTTAAACACAGTTTTTGGGTTATGATGTAATCATCTTTGCTCTATACAAAAGAACAGTACATTGGATTTTGCTTATTCTCTAAATGATTTTCTCAATTATATTTCCATGAATGCAATTTCCATGTTTGCTTTATCGAAATGATGTATGACAAAGATTCCAATCAAGGATGTAGTTAGCTAAAGAATCAGCTAGACTATTCAAACTTCTAGCAACATGAATGTACTCAATGAATTAAAAATGACGTTATAGATGGAATACTCATAGAATATTTCTAAGCAATATTGGATCATGAACCTAATACTAACCATTTGATTGAGATACAACAAGTTGCGAGTCAAGTTTCACAATAATTCGTTTGATTCCAAGGGTGTTGACCTCAACTAGAAGCTTAATGGTTGTGCTATACTCTACAAAATTGTTCATCGTGGGTCCAAGGAAATATCCTCCTGAACTAATGACTTGATTTTCAGGTGTGAATATTACCCACGTGGTGGAAGCAATGTTCCTAGATCCATTGCTAGCGACATCTACATATCCCAAATAAGTGAACATTTCTAACGACATATGCAAAGTAGAAATACCAAGCAAGATAAGTGTGTGCACGAAATAACTATTGTACAAATTTTTTCTACATAAAATACTACATAATACAACAAATGTTGCGAGACATTAGTGCCTACACAAATTATTTCTTCATATAGAGACCATTTCTGATCTTCGACAAGGGTTCCTCGTCATAATTGAATAACTCATATGCTCCTCTTTTTAACACTATTTTGACAACAAGTGGGAAAACCATTTTGGTACAAATTTCCCTTTTCCTATTTTATCATTTCCTTGGTCATAAACTAAAACCAAATTGTCTTCTGAAAAGGCTCTAGGATGTTAAACTTTATCATATTGGGTTTTGACCCTTTTCTTATCTACTTATATGTTTAATGAGGCATCTCTTCTAGTTTCATTAATAGAATAAAGATGGAGGAGTCTATATTCTTTTGTAGAGGTGTTAGGTAGGAATTTGATAGCTAGTTTTAACGATGGGATCTCACATTCAATCGACAACACAACTTCTTCTCCATAAACCAACTAGAAAGGAGTGAAACCAAACACAATTTTAGCTAAGGTACGGTATGCTGAGAGAGCATAGAATAATATCAAATTCCAGTTAGTTTTGTTCTTATTAACCATTAGTTGCAATATGATCCTTCAAACCTTTTTGATGGCTTCTACTTGACCATTACATTGGGGGTAATATGGTGATAAAACATTTTTTTATAATTCTAACTTGCTTGTAAGTTCATCCATGGAGGAATTCCTAAAATGGATAACATTGTCTGTGATGATCTCTTTCGGTACACTGACCTTAGTTATCACAAGATTGAATACAAAATATGTTGAAATTTTTGTCGTGTTGTCGAGTGTAGGCATTTCTTCGGTCCACTTTGTAAATTAGTCAACTACTACTATGATATAGTGGTGTCCATTAGATGAAGGTCGGTTGATTATCATGTAATCAATGGCCCATTTTGAACATGGATCCACAGTTCTATAAGGTGTAATGGAGCAGGATGTGCACGTATATTTCTCATATAGATCTAAAAAGGATGAAACTTTTTTATGAAATTAATGCAATCTTTAAATATTGTGGGCCAAAAGTACCCTACACACACTATTTTGTGGGAAGTTTCCCACCTGGAAAAATGATGACCACACATTCCTACATGGAAATCATTCAATACTTTCTCAACATCCTCATGTATTAAACAACACCTTAAAATTAAGTCTATTCCCCTATGGTATAAAGTATCCATAATAATTAAGTATATTTGTTCTTGGTATCGGATACAACGTTGTTTAGTGCTAGAAAATTGAGCATCTATCCCTTGGGTTTGGAGATATATAATCAATGTACCATACCAAGGATCTGTAGTGGAAATGAGAAATAAATGTGTGCCTGCCCAAGACTCTTCTTCTATCATTTCCTCTTTATTATCGGGTAACTCAGACACTAGTTCCACAAATGTTAATGACTTCTTAGCTTTAGCATTTACTAATTCGAGACCAAATTCTTATAAAATTACTATCCCTTTTGAATACTTTCCTCGATGACTCGACTGGAAAAAATGTGTTTCATGGGATTCATTTCGACCATGTTAGTCGTTTTTTGTGGAAGTATATAATGTCTAATTCTTTGGCCAACATGAACCGTTGTCATTCCTAGCTTCTCTACCTGGGAATATCTAAATTTGGGACCATCAAGGCCCTTACAAAGATAAGATATGACATGTTCTTGAGATGAATCATCTTCTTGGACCAAAACCATTCCTAAAGTGGATTTGGTTGCTTCCAAATATAGCAAAAATCCAATGGTATAGTATAGAGGACTAAGTGTCAGCTGGAATATTTCACCTCCTGCGGACAACAAGGTGTTCCACTGGTCTGAATGGTTCAGATCCAGAACAAATAGATCACATAGGCTGGTAACTCTCCCTAGATGATGTAGATATCTGGAATACAAGGCTTTCACAGTTCACCTGCGTACCTGCAATCAAGCTCAACACGAAACAGATCAAAGCAACCAGAATATGATCTACTAATCTATGCTAGTGACTAAGGAATCTAGCAATATATATCTGAAATCAAACATCAACAATATATATGGGACAAAAAATCAACTTACATTAGAAATATGAAGAAGTTTACAACCAAGCCTTAGTGTTGGCATGCATCTCCATGAAACCAACTCTTCATCCCCAAAAGCTCCAACTCTAGCTCTCTATGCTCTCTCCAAATGATCTTGGGCCAATAATAAATCCAACAGCATAACAATACCTTCAATGTTCTCCCCTCAACCATGGCTATGAGCTCATATTTATAGGGATTTAATGGATAGCGATGGTTGAGAAATTAGTGGGTGAGGTGGCCTCTAAGATCTTAGGATGAGGGATCTCAAGCTCAACCAACCCACAATAGTAGGGATAAGGCAATACATGAGGCTTATCATCTAGAAGCCTCGAGAAACTTCTCTTTTTCCCTTTTTACCCAGGGTACCGTGCTTCTCCTTCTAGGACAGAGTGGTTATGGTAATAACCTCCTACGGACCAAGGACAATGGGAGGTGGCACCACTTGTGGACAACCGATGAAAGGCGGTGTGAGGAGGGGTACCGCTCCTGGATAAAGGGGCATGCACGGTGCTCGGAGTTTGTATGACAGATTGATAAAAAAGCCATTTAGTTTCCACTCTAGAAGCTGGGATTCAGGGCAAGTAGGTATGTCAAATATCTTATCACATTATGGTGACAGGATTTTGGTATAACAGGATGCCCCCCAAAGCATGAGTCTTAGAGTGATACGATAAACGAGAGCTTTGAGAACAAGTCGTCGCCAGGAGATGAAAATGTTAGATCGATCAGAGTATGCAATCAAGTAGGCATCTGTATTACATCAGTATCTTGACTCATAGACACAAGTAACCAAACTCATAGCTGCAGACCAATACAAGGCAGATCCATGAGTAGAATAAACAAGCATGGCTACTAGAATACAATGTAGATCCATGTGATAGAGGACTCAAACTTAGACATAGCTACCAGACATACAACATAGATCTATGTCATACAGACACAAATTTGAGCATAGCCATGACCATACAAATTTGGATCCATGCTAGATATACAAAACTCCATCGCAACCTGGGGAAAAAGCAATGAGCGCTTTAAACAAATGCCCAGAGTCTTCGTCTCATCTTCCACAAAGTATGATTTTATCCATGTGATTACAATGATCTAAAGTCAAACATGGTAGAAACCACTTGATTACCAGCCAATGATGTGAACCATTAACAATTGCGAGGGAGATCACCATTAATGTCAATGATTCCCAAGGTACCCTAGTACAATATACTAAGCACGAGTAGATGTCCTAATGTCGAACACCCAGTAAATTCTATCGATCAAAGGTCAATGATGTGAACCTATGTCGAGAGTGAGAGAATCTATCATTAAGGCATACAGATCTCAAGGTACTAAATATTGTTTCTAAGACTATTTCCCAGATGATGAGCTGATGTCAACGGGGATAGTCTTGTCGAAGGAGGTCCATGATGAGTCCCACATCGACGACATGAAACTCGGAACATAGTTCTGGAATGATGTGAATGTAGTAACTATATGACTGACTCAAAGATACTGACACAAAGACTGTGTAGACTGCAGAGCTAAAACTTCTTTAGATCCCCTTTGAACATTGGGTGACATGACAAAATGACTTGGCAGCATGACTAGACAGGACAGATACACAATGCGACAGTGGACAATGAATTATTTTGAAAGACTCAAAGGCCTGACATGACTCATGAAAGTGGATCATCATGGAGATCGGCTAAATACCCAATTGGCTGACATGATTGTGCAGACACATGCCATGTTATAAGGTAATGACAAACAACTTCCATTATTTACAAAAAGATTCCCTTCCCATTTTCCCCATCATGATCTATGAGTGCCTCTTTTCAGTTTTATGAGTTCAAAGAGGGTAACAAACACTCGATATAGCTTGCCAGAAGACAAGTCCAGTCTCATATGTTTTACGAACCTGAGAGAGGAGGGGTTCATTCCCAAAATGGGTCTCTCAATGTTTAATTTAACGAGCCCACTGAAAGAAAACTCGGTATGGTTCATGTTTAGAGAAACTGAACGAATATAGAAGAAAACTCCATGGGGGTCCTTTTTCATATGATTTAGTCTCCAAGGCCAGAAAAAGTGTAAAATCATACCTTACAGAACTCTTCTAGTCATGATTGGCTGGAGTGATCCTTTTTCGTAAATAGTCCTATCTGAACCAAAAAAGAGGTAACCTACCGTCGGACGGACGACTCTTCAAATACTTTAACGAGCATGAAGAAGACAAGATCGCTCGACGATATTTTCATATTTAGGGAGCCTAAAAAGAGTTTAAAGAGGACTCCATTATACTTTTTCATGTTTGAATTCAGAGCATGAAAAAGTAATAAACTAAGCTCAAACCACTTTTCATGTTTTAACCAAAGCACAAAAAATGAAAAGTAAGCTCAACACTATCTTACTGTTTTTAACGAGCTCGCAGATCAGTTGAAAGAATGCTTAGGGATTGGTTTCATTTTTACACAAGCTTGAAACCAATGGGTAAAATAAGCTTGAAAAATCCCATTAACATGGTATACAGAGGTTGGAATCTAGCAATATATATCTAAAATCAAACATCAACAATATATATGGGACAGAAAATCAACTTGCATTAGAAATATGAAGAAGTTTACAACCAAGCCTTAGTGTTGACATGCATCTCCATGAAACCAGCTCGTCATCCCCAAAAGCTCCAACTCCAGTTCTCTATTCTCTCTCCAAATGATCTTGTGCCAATAATCAATCCAACAGCATAACAATACCTTCAATGTTCTCCCCTCAACCATGGCTATGAGCTCATATTTATAGGGCTTTAATGGATAGAGATGGTTGAGAAATTAGTGGGTGACGTGGCCTCTAAGATCCTAGGATGAGGGATCTTGAGCTTAACCAATCCACAATAGTAGGGATAAGGCAGTACATGAGGCTTATCATCTATAAGCCTCGAGAAAATTCTATTTTTCCCTTTTTACCTAGGGTAGCATCCTTGTCATTCTATGACAGAGCGGTTCTGGTAATAACCACCTATGTACCAAGGAAAATGGGCAGTGGCACTGCTTGTGGAAAACCGATGAAAGGTGGTATGAGGAGGGGTACCACTCCTGGATAAAGGGGCATGCACAGTGCTGGGATTTTGTATGACAGATTGATAAAAAACCATTTAGTTTCCACTCTAGAAGCTAGGATTCAGGGCAAGTAGGTATGTCAAATGTCTTATCACGTAATGGTGATAGGATTTTGGTATAACAATAAGCATTGGGGTTGACACTAGGTCCTCTTTCACTACATCAAAATAGAATTGAGCTTGGTCAACCAAAATTAATGGTGCATCTTGTTTTAAGAGATGCATGAAACCTTTATAAATTTTAGCAGAATTGGCAATAAATATTCTCAACAATGATGTTTTTCCTTGTAGGATTTGAAGTTGTATAAATGTTTTTTAGGGAGGGAAACTATAATATTGACTCAACCTTAAGGGGATATTGTGGAAATTGAACCCAGGTGTTAGAACAATTACATACACAAAAAACGCCAATTACACATGCAAATTACACACAAAGGAGACTGAATATGGAGCAGAACACTAATCTGTATTGAATAAGTGTACAATAGCCAACCCTGTGAAGTCATAGGCTTACACAATAAATAATTACATGAGATATTTGAATGCATAAGGATGCCATTCTAATTTGGTCAAAAGCAGGCTTACTAAATCTAAGCAAATCCCCCATAGGTGCATAAAGCAGTTTCCAAAACTGTCTAGGAACTTACGAATTGGAAAAATCAATTAGGCAAGATAATAGATGGTGGAAGGACAAATAATACATGTTTTTCATAGGATAAAAGAGTGGAGGATGATGAGGACAAAAAACAAGTTAACTTCACCTAGTCAAACTTTCCCAATTGCCTTAAAACTCAGAAAAAGCAGGCAATAAAACAGAAAAAGCAGGCATGCGCTAGGAAGGCCAGGAATAAAGCAGATTTGATTCCAAGTGGTTTCCCAAGCACTTCATGACTCAAATTTATCAATTTTGACCACTTTGGATGTGTGGAGGACAACTTGCATAAGGTGGAATATGGAAACTAGGCAAATAAGACAAAAATTGGATTAATTAATGTCTAAGGTAGCTAACTATGGGTTGATTATTCTAACACCCCCCCTTAAGCCTGACTTATGAGTAAAATATCAGAAAATTATAGGGCCCAGCAACAATGCTTAGTCACCCTTTACAAATTGCATGTCTATTTAACCAAGGAAAGAGGCAAAAACCCAGTGGGAAAAATCCTCCCTTAAACATGGACACTAAAACAAAATTTGAAAATCTTGTCATCACTCATGCTTTATAGCATGATCAGCAATCCCCAACAGTGATTTGAGATTGCTGAATGTCTTCTCACAAAAAACTTTTGTGAAGATATCTGCTACTTGTTATGAAGATGAACAGAAGAGTAGGTGAATGGTACCATCATCCACAAGTTGTCTGATGTAGTGCATATGGATCTCATTGTGTTTAGTTATCTGTCTCTAAAATGGATCATTACAGATTCGAATGGTACTCTGATTATCACAATAGATAGTAGTTGAGTATTCTGATTCGGAGCCACACTCACCAAGTAATCCCTGCAACCATAAACATTGAGTTGCTGCATTTACAATTCCTATGTACTCTGCTTCTGTAGATGAGAGTGCAATGGCACTCTGTTTCTTGCTTGAACAGCTGATTGTTCCTTCAGCTAGCATGAACACATATCCTGATGTTGACTTTTGATCTATGTTGTCACCTGCCCAATCACTGTTAGTAAACTCAATCAAATCAAGATCAGATTTAGCTTTATAGAAGATCCCATGAGTCCTTGTTCCCTGAACAAAGTTAAGGATCATTTTGTCTGCTCTCCAGTGGATCTCATGAGGCTGATCCATGTATTTTAAAGCCACAATTACTGTGTAATAAATATCAGTTTGAGTATGTGTAAGATACAACAAACATCCAATCAATTTCCCATACAGTGTATTGTTTCAAGCTTAACTCCTGAAAGGAAGGGAGTATTTCTTGGCTTGCAGTCCTTCATGTTGAATTTGTTCAGCAAATACAAGGCATACTTGGACTGATGTACTTTTATTCCTTGTTTGGTTTGATCAATCTTGAGCCCCAAGAATTGGCTCAATAAGCCCAAATCAATCATTGAGAAAGCGTGGTTCATTGCATCCTTCAAGGAGGCAATTTCATCCTTTGAGCTTCCTATAATGAGAAGGTCATCAACATACAAAAAAATGATCATTAATGAACCATGAATCAGATTCAAATAGACATTTGTATCTGACTTGCATCGAACAAAATTCAGTGATAGCAGAAAGCTATCAATCTTGGCATACCAAGCCCTGGGGGTTTGCTTAAGCCCATACAATGACTTCCTTAGCCTGCACATAAGAGATGGATTAGTAGCAAATCCTTGAGACTGCTGCATGTAAATATATTTAGTGAGATCTCCATTCAGGAAAGCACACTTCACATCCATGTGATGTACCTCCCACTGTTTCAAAGTTGCAATGGCTAAGGCTAGCCTGATGGAGTCCATCTTTGCTACTAGTGCAAAGGTCTCATTGTAGTCTATTCCATGTACTTGTGAGTAGCCCTTGGCTACCAATATGGCCTTGTATTGCAAAGGTGAACCATCAGTGGCAAATTTGGTTTTGTAAACCCACTTACACTGAACTAGCTTCCTCCCTGGGGGAAGATCAACTAGCTCCAAAGTGTTGTTCTTTTGGGGTGAGCTGAACTCTTATTTCATGGATGCTTGCCATATTGGATCATTTGCTGCATATTAATATGTATATGGGTCTGATTCAATCATCAGATATCATTTCTCTGCAAACATAGGATCTTTCATGCACAGAGCACTCTCAAACTAAGATCTAGTCCTCCTAGGATCATTAGGATTTCCAGCTAGTTCTCCAGCTACATGAATGGTCTTTGCTGACCATTTTGGTATTTTAGGACTATTTGGATCTGCAATTAAATCATAATTATGAGACATATCAGAATCAGAAAGTTCAACTATCTCTTCACTTACATTCAATGGTTCTCGTGGTGAAGAGGATTCTCCAACTTCCATTGCTGCTAGGGGCTCTTCTTGGAACTGAACACACCTTTCAATGAAGTATTTTTTTGTACTCAAATTGATCAGATTGTACCCTTTTGAATCTGTAGAGTACCCAACAAATATAAACTCTTGGATTTGGGGCTGCAAAGCCTTCCTCTTTTCTGTTGGAATTCTAGCCCAAGCCCTTGAGCCAAAAATCCTGAAATGGGTCACATTTGGCTTGTGCCCACTCCATGCTTCGAAAAGAGTCATACCATAAAGCTGTTTATGAGGCACCCTATTCTGGATATAGGCTGCACATTTTATAGCTTTGGCCCAAAACTTTGGTGGCAAAGTCTTAGCCTCCATCATGCATGTTGCCATCTCTTTCAGTGATTTGTTCTTCTTCTCAGCAACACCATTTTGCTGTGGTGTGTAAGGGATAGAATGTTGCATCTGAATACCTGCATCTACACAATATTGAATGAACTCATACTGGACATACTCACCATCATTGTCAGATCTGAGGACCTTGAGTTTCCTCCCATACTGGTTTTCAACCAAAGCCTTAAAGACTTTGAAGAGGCCATAAAATTCAGACTTGTGTTTCAGGAAGTAAACCCAACAATACCTAGAAAAGTCATCTATGAATGTCAATGCATATTTGTCCTAACTCATTGACATATGAGGAAATGGGCCAGCAACATCACTGTGGATCAACTCAAGAGGTGCAAAGGTTCTCTCATGACTAGCTTTCTCAAATTTATGCTCTGGGTGTTTTCCTAAGATGCAACCTTGACAGACTCCTTTGGAAAACTTAATATTTGGTAACCCTATGACCATTTATTTTTCACTAAGATCAGAAAGATACTTGTAATTAAGGTGGCCAAATATTTCATTCCAAAGCTTGCTTGCCTCATTAGCATGAATCAAAAGAGCAGAGGGGTTTGAGTAGGGTAGGAAGTGTGAGAACATGTATACCTTAGAAGTGTGATTTGCAATTCCTTTTGCAATGACTTTACCACTTGAGATCTCTGTGATCTACACTTCATCAGGGGAGAATATGACCTTCTTTGGAGACCCTGTGTGGGTCATCTGATAAACTGATAAGAGGTTAGATGCAAGACTTGGAACATACAATACATTGCTAAACTTACCATGGTCAAGATCAATCCTCCCTTTGCCCAAACTTTCAGTGAGAGAGTCGTCTCCCAATACTATTGGTGGACCTTTCGACATGTCAAGTGAGGTGAATGCCTCCTTGGTTGAAACCATATGTCTTGAAGCTCCAGAATCAATGATGAAACTAGGTGAGCTTGATGTGCCAGCAACCAATGCATGAACTCTCTCTTTGTCTTCTGAATTTGATCCTCCTCTCTTCTTTGAGCTATCAGGAAGGGAGATGCCATTCTTCTCCAGGAGTTGGGTCAGCATGTCAATTTGATTCTTCATGCAGGAGCTTTCAGGATGATTTCCCTTACTACAGTATGCACACTTGCTCATTTCTCCTTTGTTCTTCTTCTTCTGGGGGTTCTTCTTGGAACCTTGAGGATCTTCTGGAGACTTGTTCTTGTCTCTCTTTTGCTCAGGTGGCTTCTTAGCTTTCTTCTTGCCTTTTGAATCCACCCTTGAATCTCCAGCAACTAGAGCTTGGTCTTTGGAAGGTTTGATGGTGCCCATCATCACCAGTTTATCTTGTTCTTGTGTGAGAGATTCCATGAAATATGCAAGGCTAGGCATCTTCCAGGATCTAGCTATCAACTTTGTGGCTTAGAAGGTCGATAAAAACACTAAATAGTCAGGGCCAAGCTTTGAGAGTATTTCCAAAACTAGTTTTTCATCCCTCTTTTCGATCCCACACTATTTTAGCTGCAAAACAAGTGCTTTGAACTTGGAAAAATAGAGTTGCAGGGATTCAAAGCTATTGGGATTCAGGGAGATCAATTCATTTTCAATTTGATGTCCCCTCATCCCATATGTCTTACCAAAAAACTCAACAAGCTTCTCCCATACTTCATTTGGTTATGTCAATCCATCAATATGGAAAATGAGGTCTCTGGATATGCTCAGACACTGGAGACCATAGGCCTCATCCCTCCTGTTGTGCCATTTAATTTTCTCTGCAGCTGCATTGGGATCTAATTCTATTTCCATAGTCACTCTATAGAGTCCTTTCACTCTCCACAGTATCTCCATCTCTGCTTTCCATTCAAAGAAGTTAAATGGAGTCAAGATGATCTTCTGAGATTGATCCACAGCTCAGAAATTGACCCTTCGGTCAGCAGAATGCTCCCAGTCAATGATGTAGAACCTACAATAACAAATTGGAAGGAGATAAATTGATCTACAAAGGATTTGATACCATGTGGAAATTTAACCCAGGTGTTGGAACAATTACACTCACAAAAATTTCCAATTACACATGCAAATTACACACAAAGGAGACTAAATATGGAGCAGAACACTAATATGTATTGAATAAGTGTACAATATCCAACCCTATGAATTCATAGGCTTCCATAATAAATAATTACATGATAGATTCAAATGCATAAGGATGCCATTCGAATTTGGTCAAAAGAAGGCTTACTAAATCTAAGCGAATCCCCCATAGGTACATAAAGCAGTTTCCAAAACTGTCTAGGAGCTCACGAATTGGAAAAATCAATTAGGAAAGCTAATAGATGGTGGAAGGAAAAATAATACATGCTTTTCATAGGAGAAAAGAGTGGAGGATGATGAGGACAAAAAAAAAGTTAACTTCACCTAGTCAAACTTTCCCAATTGCCTTAAAACTCAGAAAAAGCAGGCAATAAAGCAGAAAAAGAAAACATGCACTAGGAAGGCCAGGAATAAAGTAGATTGGATTCCAAGTGGTTTCCCAAGCGCTCCATGACTCAAATTTAGCAAGTTTGACCACTTTGGATGTGTGGAGGACAACTTGCATAAGGTGGAATATGGAAACTAGGCAAATAAGACAAAAATTGGATTAATTAATGTCTAAGGTAGCTAACTATGGGTTGATTGTTATTCTAACAGATCTAACAATATCCCATTCTTGGATACAATCAAACCAAGTAATCTCCCAAACTCCACGCAAACTATGCATATATGTGGATTGAATCTAATGTTGTACTGACGACATCAAAGGAAAACGACACGTAAGTGTGCACAATGTTCATCTGTTCTCCTATATTTGGTTTTCAGGCCATTGAGATAAACCTGAAAACGTTTCTTATTATCATGGACTGCATATGACATGGCTCTTTGAAAAGTATCCTCGGATTTTTTAAGGCCAAAAGGCATTTTTTGATATGTAAAAGTGCCCCATGGGAAAATGAAATTTGTTTTATGTTGGTCTTCGTTCTTAATATGAATTTAGTTGTAACCAGAGAATCCATCAATAAATGAAAATATTATGTTACTAGTACATTCATTTATAATCTGATCAATGAAGGGTGTGGGATAGTTATCATTGGGACAAGCCAAATTTAAATCCCTAAAGTCAGTACAGACTTGGATTGTCCATTTTTTTTAATTGATAGGAATAGGATTAGATACCCATTCATTCAAAGGTACAGGGTAAATGAAGCCATCTTTCAATAAATTTTCTACTTATGCTTTAATGGCAGCATATTTCTTAGGATTTAATGGACGTAACTTTGGTCATATAGGTTTAAAGTTTGGATAGGTTTTTATCTCATGTTCAACAATACTAGGATCGATGCCCATCATTTCTTCATATGAACAAGCAAAAACATCACAAAACTCTTTGAATAGAGAAGTATATTGTGTGATTTCCTTGGAGAGAAATTGGTACCTATATTAATATTCTCAATGATGCCAGGCTTAATGGATATATTGATATGAATATTTTTTCAATTTTTTGCCGAAATTCCTTCTAAAAGCATGTTGTGTGTTTGGAGAGAGCATTTGTACCTTTCTATATCATCATCAAGGTAAACAAATTCAGGTTTGACCTCTAATGAATCCGGTTTAGAAAGTAATGATGGTCGATGATGCATATACTCCCGGGGTTCATTATGAGAATTCATGACTTCAAGGATATCTTCATAATATGAAAAGGTTTGAACCAATAGGTCATGAGTGTTGGGAGTATTGATAGCCCATACAGGTGACATGTATGGATCATATTCCTCCTTTGGAGAAGGATTTTGATCCAAGTATGTTGAATCCTTTTGAATTGCTTGATATGATATTTCTACATCAGACAAGGGTGTTCTACTTATTGTTTAATCAAGTTTTTCTAAATGTATTTTCTTTCCTTAACTAGTTTGAACTTGGATTTCCTCTACCATAGTTCCATATGATGAAGTGAAACCCATCATTATAGTGGAATCAATAAAAATGGTTAATGGAAAGTAAACTTCTGATGTAATGCTGAAAACTAGATCAGTTTGAGAAGTAGATATTGGTGGTGGGATTGTGAAGGTTCCCATGAGGGAAATGTAACACCCTGGTTTTGACCCCGTTTGCATTAAATATACATGATACATATATTGTAAATAATCATGGTGTGGAGCCAAAGGCAAAGGCCCCACCATCGATTTGGTTATGTTATGTTTCGGATAGAAATCATCACCGATGGTATATCGGGACATGCGGCATACATATTAAGTTGTGGCATCATGTAATTATGCATATTTAATTAAATAACCCGACCAACTATGTTCATTGCAACCAAATTGAGAAGGGGCATGATTCCTAAGGATAATGAGGGGGAATGTTAAACCTTGAGTCATGGGGAGGGGGGAAGTCATGTGTCACCACCCTGTTTGTTCTGCTGTTAGTTGGGGCATCTAATTGCTGGAAGAAAAAACACTACACCCACGCCTGCATTCTCTCCACGATGCGCCTTCTGGGCTATGGATGGTCTATCCACTATCCCAATCATGACTATTCATTTTCCTTAGGCAGAGCGGAGTTAAAAGGATTACAATTCCTTGTGTGGGAGTTCGGCCTTTTCCCTCTCACACACTGTTTTGCTAGTCGGTGAGACGTCCTTCCTCCTAATAATGCATAGAGCCTATGTTTACGCCACCATTTTCAACTGTGAAGGGTGTGTTGGCTTCATCGTTGAGAAGGGACCATTGTTGTCCAATGTTGCTGGTGTGTCTGGACCGTGGGGCGATCTGTTGTTTCATCGTGAGCCGTGTGTGCTGTGGTTTTCTTCTGTGTGTTATTTTTTCCACAGTTTTGTTGGCTGCATCTTTTTCCCTCATGCATAGATTAGAAGTATGTTCTTTTCCCATTTTGGGGGGTCTATGTAAGTTCTTCAGCGATTGCAGTGGGAATTGTGTGTTGTGAGCTCATGGTTGTTCATGGGCTGTTGTTTACCATGATTGTTGGACTGTGTTTTTTTTCTTGTGATTTGGCTGTTGTAGGTTGCTATGGAATCATTTTGGCCATGATAGGGCCAAGAATGATTCAGGGAGTTGTTTTCCCCTGTTAAAGCTTGAAAACTGTTTTGTTGTATGCATGCAGTGGTTTTGTCCTCGGACTGCATTGGAGTGGTGAAGGAGGGCCTGATGTGCTTGATAAACCTGGTGGTTTGGGAACCACACAGACAAAGCTAGTGGCTGGCTTTCTTCTCCACAACCCTTGAATAGCACTGGAAGGGATATCAAGGTTTGAGGGACTACGTTGCAGAGAAAGGACTGATTTCCTTGTGTTGGGTGTGTGTGGGTGTCCTAGAATCCAGGAGGGTTCTAGTGTAGGTGTCCTTGGCTCTTCACTGAGTTCACCAGCTTAGCATTTAGCCTTTCCCAGCTCCTGGATGGCCTGATAAACCCAAATTTGTTGGCTTGGTTGTTCGGTTGTTCACCTGATAACCCGACTGTGTTGGCTTGGCTGAACTATGTACCCTTGTGGTGTTGTTATCCTTGGCTATGTGTAAGCCTGTTAGTTCCTTATTCCTTGGGGAATCATGCCTGGCTTGGGGGTGGCAGCGTTGCTGAGAGATTAAAGAGCATGCGGCCTATGGTTGGGTGGAACGTTACAGAAACGTAGTTGGTTGCAGAACAAGTCCTTATTAAGATAAGTATTCTTTCCTGACTTGTGTCTGCAGTCATATTTACCATTGATGAATGATGATGTACATGTTGAATGTTGAATTGTATATGAATGCATGTTGTTTGATTCCACTATGTATATGAATGATTAATGCATTGTAATATGTTTTATGTTTTTAAGTACCATGCTTCAGCATTATATGTATGTATGTTCTTGTTCATGGGGCTAGATGCCCAGATGATTGATGTATGGTAGCATCCTCTTCGTCGGTCGAAGGGTCGAGGACATTACAGGAAGAATATTTGAACATCCCAACTACCACACCTTGAATCATTGTTTTTGAATTCCCCACAAAAGGTACATTTGAATGGATGCCAGTTTCATGTGTGCAGTAATCTAATTGATCGATTGCAACAATCCTCTCTTGGTGGGGGATCGAATAACTCAAAATACTGAAGATACTATCGTCGTCATTGCATGTGTCCAACTACATCCCAATAGAATATTTTAATCTATGGGTACATCCACTACCTCAACATAAACTTGAATGGTTTTACCTCCCAATTTAATTGGGAAAGCTACAAGTCCATGAGGTGGGAACGAGTGTCCATCAAATGCTTTGATTATTGTGTGGGATGGTGTTAAAGTGGGTGATTCTAAAGCTTTCCAACATCCTAATGACATGACACAAGTAGAGGCTCCTTCATCTATAACATTTTGAAAAATATTCATCCCATGTGATAGAACTTTAATATGAAAACTGATATGTGATGGAATCCTGCATGTTAACTATCCTAAGTCAAAGGTGATCAAACTAGTATCCTTCTGATTGATTGTGCCAATGGAAAACAGTAGTGATTTTCTCTAAGTTGGAAAACTTTGTAATACCTCCAAGGCCAACATGGCACAAGGTGCTTGAGATAAATTTTCCACTATAATATAGTATTTATATGATTTCACATTAGGATTATGAGTTTTTTTACATAAAACCCCTTTGGGGAGTCTAGGAATTATGTCAATGGTTGGGTTCTAGATAGTAACAGAACCATTTGGTTGTGATACTTATGGGTCTGAAAAACTAAGTGGTGTACCATAAGAAGAAGCCCTCATATAAACATTAACTTCATGATCTAATCCAAATATGTTGGAAATGGGTGGATTGCCCCCTTTCACAAGGTTTTCTTGGTTTCCCCCTTGTGGAAGTACAAGAACTACAACAACCATATGTTGTTGTTAGGAAAAAGGTTGAGTCAAAATAGAAAGTTGTTGTGGCCCACTACATTAAGATAATATTTGATGAATTTCATCCATATGAGGGAATAGGTGAGTAGGATAATCTCCTTGACAAATTTTGCAAGGATAATTTTTCTGTTTCTCTTGATTTCCTTCCGGTTGATTATTCATTTTAGGTATATCTCCTATCCTAGAATTAGAATTTGTATTTTTCATTTATTTCTTATTTTTTCCTTTTTGGTCTGTGGCTTGAACTGTGAGGATTTCCAAAGTTTGGGTAGGATTTTCAAGTTGCTAGTTTACCTGGCCAGTTGTGGGTTGAGAAGTTTGAACATGTACTTGTCCCATTTCTTGGGTAAGTTGATCAATCATTGACAAAACCAATCACACCATTGGAATGAGGTCCTTTCGATGGTCTAGTTGGATCGGATTCAGGTCTTGTAGTGTAATGTATTAAATCATTAAGTGCACCCTATTGAAAATATATCAAATCCATCTATTGGGCACTCTAAATGAGTTGTTCTTCGGTCATGGCTCCTAACATAGCTACATTTTTGGAAAGAGTGGGAAATAATGATTTCACAAACCATTCTGCTAAGAATTGAGTTGGGATTCCTACTTTAGTAATCCGTCGGTGTCTTCTCCACTCATGTGTATGACCAGATATGTGAGTGGAAATGGATTGCCTAAGTGAATTAAAATGTTTATTACTCATCTCATAGTGGATAGGTAATTCAAAGTGTGTCAAAAATACCATGGCTAAAGATGAAAAATCCATAAATGTATTAAAAGGTAATTCGGTGTACCACTTCACAGTGGTTCCCATGAGGGTCTGCTGAAACAATATCAACCTTCTACTATCATTAACTACAGAATTGGAAGAACACCATAAATGAAATGTCATCACGTGATTTGACGGATCGTCCCCTGGTGGTCCATCGAATATGGGTATGTTCGAAGGAATATTAGTTGGTATGTTTTTCCATCCATTCATAAGTAGAACAAGATCATTGGTCAACCAACACAAATCTGGTAGATTCAATGTGGATAGAAATGGTGATATGATAGGTGCTATCATAGGTTCTTGGTACACGGGTGATACCTAATAGTTCCACTGTCTTGGGGTTTGATTAAGATTACAAGGTGGATTTACTCCTTGAAAATGAGGACCCCAAAAATTTTGGTTATTCCCAAGAGCTTGTCCATTCCATTATGGGATGGTATTGAAAGGTGAATTTCCCACTTACGGATGTGGACTCCAACAAGGTTTATAGTTTCCTGGTAATTTACCATTCCATGGATATTATCCTTGTACTTGATAAGTATCCAAGGTGGATTTCCCCCTTTGGGGGTAGGATACTAGAATATTCGTTACTTCCAAGACCTAGATCACTCATGTTTGGGATATCATTGATAGGTGGAATGCCCCCTAGCATAGTGGTTGTTGGGGGTGTAGGGCTTCCCCCAGACATTATGCTATGATTAGTAGGAGGATAACCCCCTAGTACATTTTCACTCATTTGTGGATTATTACTCTAATTGGAATTCAATTTCTATGATACATTTTTTCTGCCAGGAATATTAACATTCCATGGTAGAGCGATTCCCCCAAAAGTAGAAACTAGATAAGTATTGGGTTGACCAAAATGATTCAGATTAATTCCTTGTATATTTTTACCTTGATGAGCCCCACCATATGGAAACCCATATTTGGTAAGGTACACCCTCTAGTAGGGATACTTGTAGATAAAGTGGATGTACTTCTAGGATTGGAACCAGGAACTATACCAAATGGGACGGAAGTGTTGGTTGAACTTATGATATTGATGGGTATGTTAAATATTGGGATTGACATTGGGGTTGGATTGGAGATATTACCTCCTCCAATAAACATTTGGGGTTGCACTGGTATGGTTCCTAGAGCTTCTGAAGAATCCAAATGGTTAAGTGTAGGATTTTGCATGTTATTAAAATATGTGAAAAGAGGGTTAATATTCTCTAATGATTCGCTTACAGCATGTGTTGGGCACTCTATATACTCATTAATTACTTAACAAGAAGAGTGTTCAATATTTAATTGTCAACTTAGTGAAGTCTGTTATTTCAAAGGAAATTAGCAAAGTATATGCATAGACATGTTCATTAGTTGATAAGGAAAATAAAATTCACTCAATTCTAGTTATTTCCCAGCCAACTTAGCTCCCTGTAACAAATCAAAATGACATTACCCATCTAGGAATTGGAAAGAACTTCTATTTCCTATCATAATAATCTGGAGGTTTATGATCTAAAGAGAAATCCACCTTGAATTACTTTTGTAGGAAATGAAAGTCTAATCTACCAAATCATAAAGATATCTACTAATTAATCAAACAAAAAATTCATCAAGCAAAGGAATTATCTAATTAGGAAAACTCTAGAAATATAAATAGCGCACACATACAGGGGCTGAGAAAGTCTTTAATAGCTACTACACACTTCTGCATAAAAGGAAAACTAACTACATAGTCAACTGTCACAACAAATCACCTACAACAAACCAAAGGAAAACCAACAGATGCAATCACTAAACAAATGTAGTTGTAGCTAACCATGAAAATATATCGAACTGAAATTCCACACTTAAATGGAAATAAAGCAAACTCTAGCATCTAAACTACCAACAACTCTATTAGAAGGCATGCCCTAGCCTTTAAATAGAGATGTTGTTGAAAACTCACAAAGACTGAAACAGATAAATAATGAGAATTGTCACTCGTTTATTAAGATAAGAATTGCAGTTATAGTCACAGGAACTCTGTTGTGTCTATTACAACTTGAGAATGAACCAAACCCTTGGCTCTTCCTACATGCGTATATTTATACAAGAACATAGCTAATTTGTTACATCAATTTTGGGCAGCCATGATTATTGTTTATCTTCATGCTGTCGAATCTTCGAGACAATTACACCTAACAATCCTTGCACAAAATCAGCTCAGGAATGAATAAGATTTTACTTTGAGCTATTGTGCGAACTGACATGCCCAACAACTTGCGTAATATTCTTGGGGAGTTTTAGCTGAAACCAAGAAAGCGCATCTGAGATTCCTTCTACATTAATGTGGACTGCGTCAATTGATCAGGCACTAATTCCAAGCAGGACTGAATTCAAAATATGACGAGGTGTTGCAGTTGCATGACCTGGATATGACAACTGTTGTGGTTGCACCACCTGTGATTCTAAAACTTTCTTTCAAGGCATGGACAAATCAATACAACAAGAGGTAAAATCCATGATTATAAATAAAACCAAGCATAAAATGAAATAATAAATAATGATTTATACCTGAGATGTTTTATGGTTGTTTATATGAGAAGGATACATATTTAGCTGCAAAATAGGGTTAAAACTAGGGAAAAGGGATGGAACAAAGAATGAAAAAAGGGGTAAATCCAGGACCCAACAGCAAGCATTATTGGGTCTAAAATATTCAAAGGTGGATTAGTAGGATCAACTGTATCGTTTTCCAATGTTTCAATTTAAAATGGAGCAAGATTATCAATTTTTTTTGTAGATGGTTCAAGATTAGGTTAATGTTGTTCTTCTATATTAATGTTAATTGGACTTAAAGTCTTCTGAGTTTTTCTTTTGTATTCATCTCTGTATTTTAGAAGGGCCTTCAAATTATGGTGACTCACCTCATTTTCGCCTTAAATGGCAGGTCGAGAGACAAGCCACTTTGACATTTTAGTTTTTATAAATGAAATATGTTTCAAATGTAATCAAACAATCCTAAAGGAAATATAGACTCCAACAAAAATAAAAGTTTCCACACCACCAAAAATATCCTAAGGAAACAACAAGCAAACTTCTTTCCAAAAAACCAGAGTTTAGTGAAAAGTTGGATTTATAGGGCCTTCCAAAATTAGTATCTCGTGAGGGACATCATGCCTTAAAAATTAATAAATAGTGAAGGTATGAGAAATAGTTACATTTTTCTTCAATCACCAAAGGTGCAAGTGTTAGCTCTTGGCTACTCACCCTCCCAATGAGTTGAAACAACCTTATGTATGTTTCAAGTATTGCAAGTGTCCCCCACTCACAATAACCTATGTGATGCCATAGTAAAAGAAACTATGGTTACCTTTTCCTAGAAACATAGACAGGTGGGATAATTGTTAGTCTAGGATAACTCACATAGACTAGATATCGTAATAAAGTGATGTCACCTCAAGGACTTTTCAGTTAGTTGAAATATTGTAATGTGCTCATATCCCACCAAATAAGAAAGAGGGTGGGTACCACCCTTACTAATTCATATTGACCTCATGATTAATGCATGTGTTAGAAGCGCTTTCTCAGCATGCGCTCTTTTCTACTAATGTATTTTATTTCTATTTAATAAATACTAGTTTCAAAGTTATGTGGCCTTGAAGTGATAACTCATTATTTTAATCCAAATCCCTAGCCTAATCTTGTTGGTGATACCAAAAATAGAATATTGATTGATTTTAAATTAAGCATTGATTTTAAAGTTTATTTGATTAGCTCTAATGACTGGGAGTGATGGTGAAACTGATGGTGTTGCAACTCACAATAATGAATCAATCTAATGCACAAATGCTCCTAAATCTATCTTTTCATTCAATGAATTCCTTCCACTAAAAGCAATGTAAGAGGTTTCTTTGATAATCTTTCATACATGCATGTATTTCCCACTTTTCAAACATTTAAAAAAAAATGTCCCAAAATCAAGTAGAATATTCAATGGCTTGAAAAACGTGATGCAAAAACATTAATGAGTCTTTGAGTTTTTTTGAAGCAATTTGTTTTTCTTTGAATTACTAGTAAACGTTTTAAGGTTTGTTCAACAATAAAATCAACATAAAATTGCTTCCAAATCCTTACATAGGGGATCCATGTTTCTCATTTACAAAATAGCCTAAAAGTGAGAGTGAAGAGGATATGCAGATCCCTTTAGAATTCTATGGAAAACAACTTTTACTCTTGAGATCTTTGTTTCTCATTCACAGGACCACCCAAAAGTACAAGTGGAGAGGATACGCAAAGCTCAGAAAATATATTCTTCAAAAAAAAAGTCTACATTATTACACTCGATATCCCTATTTATCATTCATAGGACCACCCTGAAGTGCAAGTGAAGAGGATACGCATGGCCCAAAATTTTTCTAAAAAATAATACTAGACTATTACACTTGAGATCCCTAATTCTCTTTCACAAGATCCCCCGAAGGTGCGAGTGAAGAGGATACGTAGGGATCGAACACAACTTATGTTAAGAATTTTTTGAATCACAAACAAAACCCTCTAATTGTGCTTCAAGAAATTCAAATTAGTCTATACAAAAGAAAATTTTACTTGTTCGAGCCATTTTCTTATATTTTAGAAGAAAATTTTCTGAATTTATCTTAAGTGAGAGGTCCAATATTTTGAAAAGAGATTGTGAATCTGATTTAATTGATGGTTCTACCAACATATTGAATATGATTTTAAATTCAGTATTCGATCACCAAACATATGTAATTTCAAAATCAAAGGGCCTAAGGTTCATGAGTTCAAAAACCATGTTATGTCCTTCATTCTTGGAATTTTTTTTGTTTTGCAAACAGTGGTTTAAAGTTACCAAGTTAATAAAAAATTCATATAATAATAGTGAAATAATGGATCAAAATGCAAAACATCACCTAATACACTCATATCTAACCAATAATTAAAATAACATTTGAAGAAAAAACTCAAAAAAAACTATTGAAAGTGATCTTTCAAGTTTTCTAAAGAAGGTTCAAAGCCTCCCAAATTCAAATGAAAATATCCAAATTACTCTCAATATTTCTTCTAACATGTCCTAACAAGTATTAACAAGTGTTTGGTTTTCAACTTAAGGTCTTCAAATTCTACCCTCATCCCAATCAAAGGCCTAAATCAATGATTTTAAAAAAATCAATTCCAATCTAAATGCACACATATTTTTAAAATCTATAAAATATCCTCAAATATTGATCAAAATAGATGAAAATATTGTCTAAAATATCTATTAAAAAATTACTAATCCATCTACAATAGAAGAAACCAAGCAAAATGGTCCAAAACTAAAGATTCTACAACAAAAAAATCAAGATCCCATGACTTTTCCTTAGTGTGGTCGGCGCACTATTGTATTGATACATAGAGTGTCACTGGAGCACATAGGTGAGTCAAATAGGGATTCAGGAGGGTCTCACGCTCTTTGTAAGCTAGGTAAGGGAGTCAGTAAGCTGAAGTAAAAAAATGAAGATTTGGGCCCAAAGTTTTGAAAATTTTAAATTTTAAACGTGGAATTTGGTCGGCTTTGGACTCCAAATATGAAATAAGGCTTTTAAAAACAAAGATTGGGCATGCATTAAAATATCTAAAGGAAGGAAACACCCCAAAAAATGAGCAAAAACTGAAGAAATCAAGAATTAAACACCAAGTCCCCAACAGAGTCACCATTCTGTTGGTAGAAATTGCAGTAAGGATGTGCCAACAACATTATCTATCCTTTAAAATAGGTGGGTGACTCCTAATCGACATAAATACATGCAACACTGTGAAATTTTCTTAATATTCCTAATCTTTTTCAAAGAGTAGAGAGGGGAGGAAGAAAGGAAGGAACCTATTGAAGCGTGTTGTTTGTATAAGATCCCCTTGCTTGAGAATCCATGGTCTTTAGGCCTCCATTTTCATCATTATTGTTAATTCCTTACCTCTATATCTACATCTATGGACCTAAAAAACTTTGAAGAAATTGAAAACTATCTACCAAATCTTGAATTCAAAACTACTTTTAACACATAGATTCAATCTCAAAATTTTGGGAGGAACTAGAATTGCATCATATTGAAATTATGAAGAAAGTGATTACAACCCAATGATAGAGGTGAATCCCTTATCCTTTGCTTTAAACCATCCTTCTCCATCCATGCCAATGATCACCAAAAGATTGATGTGGAAAAGAAACTTTCTATCCTTCAAATTATTCAACATGCATTTTCTTTTTTCTTTTTCTTCCTCTTCTTCACCTCATATGCCTATATTATATAGAATTGGGGTTTATACACCCAATCACTAACCATGAATGTGGGATTAATATTTTTTATGGATTTTGATTATTTTCTTCAAAAACCCCACTTTACTTAGATTTTCATACATATTACTTGAATTTCCAGGATTTTAGGACAATTAATACGTATGACATGCACTCTTTCCACTCCAAGAGTTGTGGAAACTAGGTTTTGGCCCTTAAGTAGACTTGATCTTGAATTATTTTGACCAACCTTTATATTCACATCCTTCTTCCTTTGAAGAAGCAATGGTCCGATGACAGATCAAAACGCTCAATTTTTAGACCATCATCCTGAGGGGTGTTAATTTTATTGTTAACAATACCCTTTACCTTTCTTAACTTCCATTGATTTACAGTTTCCTATATAATGTCAACTTTTTTACATCACCAACATGTTTTTTTAATTGGAAAAGGTGATCTAGTCATAGATATACCCCTCAACTTCAACTTTTAATTGGAGGCTTTTCCTCTTCCTCTATTTACCAGTAGACCTTTTACCATAAAGGCTTCATGGGTCACTCTATCCATTTTCTTTCATCTCATCTCTTCTAAAAATAGATATGCAACCAAATCATCAATTTTCAATGTGGTATTACTTCTTCCAATAGCAACGACCAAGCTATACCGAGAATCCAATAAAGAACACAATAAATTGATATATTTCTCCTCCTCAATGATTTTAATATCCATGGACAACAACTAAATAATAATAGTATTGAATGCATTCGGTGCTTTGTTACCGATTCACCTTCACCCATACAAAGAAGGTATAACTTCATCCTAAGAAACAACTTGTTAACTAGATATTTCGATTGGTACAAGTTCTCCAAATTTTCCCATTCATTCTTTGTAGTATCTTCTTCTAAGGAATTAAACATTACATAATGTTCTAGACAAAGTCGAATTGTGCTCCTTGCATTTATTTCAATATTTTTTCAGTCTTCCTTTGATATAACAGCCGCAGTTGTTCATGGTTCAAATGCAATCCATTATTATTGTTCTACAAGAAGATCCTCCATTTTAAGTTTCCAAAACTTAAAAAAAATTTGATAAAACTTTTCAGTTTCTGTCATCGGTGTGTTATCCATTCTAATAATGAATCAATGTTTTGGGAAATTTCCCATTGTAATAGATATTCCTTGGATCTAGGACCAATCCAAACCATCAGCAACAATGGTGTCATGCTACCCAAATACATCTTTGAAACCAATTATAGATGCTAATACCGATTACAGCAGGTTTGCAAATTGATTCATTTAGTTAAGCACATTCACATAATACAATGGAATATAACACAATAACACATTACATAGAAATTACCCTGGAAACCTATATCCTAGAAAAAATGAACAAGCCAGTGAGCTTGCACTCATGTATTAATCAAAGAATCAAAAAGAGGTGTTTACAACCGTGACTTACTAGACCACAAATCACTCTTCATTACATGATCATGATATACACTACTTTAACCTAAGAGTATATAATGAAAATCCATTACATATTATTTATAGATGCAATGAAACCAATTGTTCATTAATGACAATCCATAAATTCCTAGCCACCTTCAATTATTTTGTTACATTCAACTTGACTGGGTCAACTTTGGTCGATTTCCCATTGAGCTTTGGTCCTTCCGTCGACTAGTCATTTTCCTTCAACCAAACAACTATTCCAGTTGGTTCACCGACTAGAATCTCCCTATATATCGCCTTCGGATCAGAAAAAACTTATACCAGTCTACTATCAACTTTGCTATTCGATTTACATTTAAAAAATATAACATTCCCAACAGTAATGCAGCAACCAAATTTCAAAGGGAAATGTTAGGTATTTTTTTACCTGATTCATGTGTATATAGGTTTATATGGATGACTTCAGAATATTGGGGGCTCTTTTGAATATGATTTAAATAACCTTGAAAAAATTCTTATTTAGGTGTCAAGAGACAACTCTTTCATTGTGCAATGAAAAAATCTATATGATACTAAATGAGGGAATTGTTCTCTATCATGATGTGTCTTTTGCAGGAATTTGAGTTGATCCAACTAAAATTTAGGTGATTGTAAACTTGAAAGTCATAACCACTCTAAAGGAAGTGAGAATATTATTGTGTCATGTGGGTTATTATAGACCTTTTATTGAAAAATTTACTAAAATAGCCTTGCATTTATTTAAATTAGTTGCAAAGGATGTTAATTTTCATTGGAATACAAATTGCCAAACTTCTTTTGATTCACTAAAGGAAAAACTTTATACAACTACGGTATTAAGAGAACGAGATTCGACCTTACATTTCCACATAAAAATCAATGCATCAAATTCATTCATGGGAGTGGTATTGGGACAAAAGGAAAATTCTCAAACTTATGCTATTTATTTTGTTAGCAAGAATTTGAATCCAGTTGGGCTAAATTATACCGTGACTGAAAAAGGGCAATATCCCCAAATCATAATTCAAAAGATATTAACTCTAACACAAGGAACCAATTAGAAAAACTAAAGAAGGCTAGGTGCTAGGAATATACTAGGATTGACTAGTTTTGCTCAAAACAATACTGGTCTCTTCTGAAGTTCATAATGGCTCAGTAAATGGATCTAAAAAGTGATAATTGCAGGTCTAAAAAGTATATCATAGGTGCATCAGATCAGAATTCATTCATAAGTTAACAAGGAAGTTTCACAATTCCAAGTTTCCTTTGCACAAAACACGGGGACCATTTAGGTCTTGACCATCAATGAGGATAAAGTATATTTCTAGGATGTTGGGAACCCCATCATATGAAAAATAGATTCTTGATATTGGAATAGGTAAAAGATATAGGTTTTAAGAAAAAATAGAACAATTTGAAAGACAAAGTTTAACTAGGATTACTCTAGGACAACTCATCTAGTCTTGATTCAAGGATTCACAAATGACCTCAAAGGCTCATGAAACTACAAACTAATACATTTCATAGGTTCATTAAGGTCCTAAACAAATTCAGTAATATAAATCATTCAAATTCATGCAAGAGTAGAACTGTTATTACTGAAACATCATTGAAAACTAGTTAAATTATATGCAATTCTAGAGAGGGTATTGGAATAACTAAATAGATGTGAAATTCTTTATTGAAATACTTTCAAAACTGATACAAATGGTTTAGAAATAGTCATAAAATTAATATGGGATTCCATAATTCTTCATGATTACAATCATGTATTGACTTCTTCACAGAATGATAGAGAATAGAAGAGAAAGATAGAAGGTATTGGAGAACTCAAACTAAAGACTTGTAATTCTTCTTTCTATATTTTGAACTTGCTTGGATGCTCTTCAAAACCTGCAAAAAAAATCAGTGAAAATGGATGAATTCCATCATCCTCTCAATGGAAGGGGCACATCTCCCAGCTTGGACTAGGGGCACATCTCCCAAGTCAGAGAAGCAAAAATTCTCTCAATGCAAAACACAAAGTGTCAAAATGTGGGAAAGTGGTGCACTCCTCTTATTTTATAGAGTGAATGACTTGTTGAGAAAGTCGCATAGCCTAGTGCACCCTCGTGAGGAATATTAGGTCTTTCTTCATTTCCAATTCTTTTCTTTTTTCTTTATTCCTTAACTATTTTATCCCACTTTATTCTTCTTTTATTCTTTTGTCTTGGTTTTCTACCTTCCTCGTTTATGCCATCTTTTCCCTGCTTCATCTTGTTTCCTTATTTTTCCTACTTTATAGCTTTAAGGTGCTTTCTCCTTTATTTATTCTTTTTCCAGATAAGATGTGTTCTCCTTTATTTCTTATTTTTCAAGGTTACTTTGGTAAAACCTTATCCTCTTAATGTGCCCTCATGGCCCATTATCTCCATTATTTTATTAAAATAAAAAATTATTCATGTAAAATAATGTATCCAAAGTGCATATTCAAACATTAGGAAATAATTATTATTACTTCTAATTAAGTTCCTTCTTTCAAAATATAATCCCAAGAATTTAATGAACTTTTCTCTTAAAACTATAGGGATTGAACGACTAATACGATGATCCATATGTCACCAAAATGGGGGCATTACAGTCCTCCCCTCCCAAAACTTTATTGTCCTCAAGCAAGGGAAAATATGAATGATGAAACATTGGGACACTTTTCCACAAACTATGCAAGGTGTTGCATACACCATTTGAACTTCATCTCCTTCATAGATGACTACTTTAGAAATATGGCATTCATCATTCTTCACCATCAATTCATGAGTGACCTTTATTTCCTTCCTTGGGAAGCACTTTTACCATATTCCATAGAATTAAGATATTATATCTCAATTATTCCAAATCCATCCTCAAACAAATTGTTATGCAATGACTGCTCTACCCAAGTATATGATGCAACCTCCAAAGTAAGAAAGTGCTTCTCAAACACCCTACCATAACCCAAAATGAACTAAAAAGGAATAAACACAAGCTTACCCAATTTCTTGATATCTTCTTTGCTCATGTAGGGTGGTGAACTCATAGGTGCATCAACCAAATCAATATTCATGCATGCGAGTCCCATGTAGGAACAAAGGATACAAAGAGTATTCCTCTTGAGAGGTGTTTCTATCCCACATATTTCTACCTAAATCCTCCAACTGAAATAGTCGATCCCAAAGATGATCCCACAGTTCCAAATGAATCTCTAATTAAGGAAGTGTCTCCTACTCCCTCCTCTAGACTACTTAGTGTCTCCACCAAAATACTAATGAAAAACCTGAACCCACCAAGCAGGAAAATATTGGCTCCATCCATCATATGATTTTATGTGTAGGAAATCCAACCATTGCTCTTCGTGGATGAACTTATGGAAATGAAGGCTATCTCACCCTCCTCGATCCCACTGAATATGTTGTATTATCCCAAACTCGCATACCATTAGGAACACTTTGTTAAAACATGGAATTCCAGGATCCCATGTCTTATACATCGTCCCACTTAATTTCTTGATCACTTGGAACAATATATCATTCCAAATTATGTCAGGATCCCATAACCAAATTGGTAGTGCATCACTACCATGCGTCTTCTTCTCTACAATACATCTTTTCGATCCATTCATGAGTCAATAAAAATTCATAGTTGTTTCTCCAAATGGAAATAAATCAGCCTTTTTTTATAGAGAGAAATATCGTTTCAATGAAGGTATCCCAAAATCCTCCTCAAGCAAGTTAAGAATTTGGAACACACTTCCCATATCAACTAGTATATCCAACCAAATCAAGTAAGAGTACCGTGTGTTTCTATTCATGTTGGAAGGATCATATGGCTGCCATGGGAACTCATGTTGTTTCTCACAAGGTAAGACAATATTAGTAAAACAAAAAAAATTATCACAAAAGTCCATCCACCCAATCCATGGATAAATAAACACTTTGGCTAGTTGATATATGTGATATGTAATCAGAAACCTTATTAAAATCTAATTCTTTTCTCCATATAGGAAACTCATGAAGTATTTCTCCAAGGAATGCATGTCAAACATTTTTTGACAAATGCAAGCAAGGCTTGTGCATCCTTGGGACTCAATTTAGGTGATATATTTATATACCTCATCCATGAATAGATAATCACCTTTGCTTGCTAATTCAATTGACATGTCCTCAATTACATTTTCCATCGCCAAGAACTCTTCATCCTTCTTCTCAAACCAAGCAAGTGCTTGAACAAAATATTTTTCATCATGATCTTCACAAGCACCTCCAAATCTACATATTCTTCATGTTTATCCTCCATTACATCCAAAGTATATCCTTCCACGCAATATGAAGGGTGCGGTAAATTCTACTCATTTTGAAGAGGATATATCTGCAATTTTGAATCTTAATAGATTCATGGGTTCTCTTGAAAGAATCACATCATTAGAGGAATTTTGGGGTCTAAAATGGGCCTCCTAAGGAAAATAATAAAATAATAGTTAAAATAATAAAATAATATTGATTAATTTTGGAGGAAGAAAGAAAAAAACTAATTTTTGTGTTCGTATTTTCGACATATCTCCCTGTGTTTTTACTCAAATTTCGACCGGGAGAGCTAATTCCGCATCCAATGAGTACCCACACTCCATACTTTTGACATACCCTGCTACCCCAAAAACAAGAAATACCTGAAAAAATGTGATGATGACATCAGCATCACGTTTTTTCAGTTATTTCTTGTTTTTGGGGTAGCGGGGTCCGTCAAAAGTATGTAGTGTAGGTACTCGTTGGATGCGGAATCAAATTCCGCATCCAACAAGCTCTTCCGATCAAAATTTGAGTAAAAACATAGGGATATATGTCGAAAATACGAACAAAAAAAGTAGTTTTTTTTTAATGACAAATATGTCAATTCAACCATTATAGTTTACTTATTTTATTGAAATTCTATTGGTTCTTGAATTCCAACTCACAAAAACGTATTTTGGCACGTTTTCTTATAAGGCCCATTTTAGACCCCAAATTTCCTCTAATGGTAGCCTCCCATTTGTTATGGATCCTTTCATACTCTTATTCTTCCTTCTTAACTACACAATGGAACATTTCATCCACCATGAGGAGATGGTCTATATTTTAAAGTAAGTTCATGTAACTCTCCTTCCAACTCTCCTCAGGAAGCTTCCCAACAACATTTTGTCACCAAGGCATTGGTGTCAAAAAAGTTCTTCATGGATTCCATAAGATTCTTTTGGTCCTCCTTTAGCGATCCACTAAAATTATGTGTCTCATAAATAATATTCTCCACCAAATTTTCTCTTTCCAATGGTTGATACCTAAGATCATCTTGCTTGTGGCATGGATCCACAACACATATCTCATTCTCAACATACATGTCAACATTATAATATTTTGAAAAATAAATTCCATGGTATGAAGTGAAGGGTAACTCTATGGGTTTCATTGAAATGTGATCTTTGCAAAAATCAGAAATTACACCATACCTTGGTGTTTCATCTCCATGTGGTGGAACTATGGTGGTATGATCTTCCACCAAACTCTTTGGTTCACATCCAAGTGGTGTGGGATTGTAATTTTATTCATTTTCAAGATAAAATGGTGACTAGAAAACTGATTTATATTATTCTTTAAACTTTTAGATATGATACAAAATATATCTCATCACCCTCAGCAAAATCAATCCCCTTTGTAGTGATCTGGAAATCACCCGCAAAGAAGCTGGAAGTGAATTATCCTCCACACTACCAACAAACTAATGATGCGTTTTTGGGTCTTTAGATGCACATGGTTCCTCAGCATATTCTTATTGGATTATATTGGTGCAAGTATGTTCTTCCTCATTATATTCGATAGTAAGACTCAGATATGCAACTTGTGATTCGCTTTGCTTCACTTCTTCCTTTGCTTGGAGAAACTCTATGTGTATGATATCACTTTTATCTCCGGGTGATTTTTCCATTTAACTTTCATTGTATGGAGTGGAAGGTACTTAAAGGGGATTTAATTTGAAGTGATTAACTTGCATAAATCATAATTTTGATTATACCTTCATGTTTCATCTTCTACAAAACTATGTGTAGCCTATGCTTCGGGTTCTTCTTCTATTTCGCAATATTCATGTGATGGATTGTACTCTTCCTTATGTGTCTCTTCTTATTTCAATTGTTTGATACTCTTCATTGATTCCTTGTATCCATCCTTGATCCAAAATACATGATTGAGATAGACATAGTCCTTGAAATTCATGGCTGCACAAATGTCCTTGGCCAATGCTAGATACTCATGGTAGCAGTGGGGCATGTTTTCACATACTTATATCAACTTTGCCACATATTTCTTAGCCATTGGAGGACCAGACTTTATTTCTTCTCTATATTCTTGATTATATAATTCATCATCCTCAACTCTTGGTAGGCCTCCATATATGTAGATGGCCTCTTTTTCTTCTTCATATCGTTCATACCCTTCTTAAATAACCGGGACTAGATTCATGACTAGAAACTTGAAAGTGTAATATGAAACATATTTGAAAATGAGAGTTTAATTTCCATTGGAGTAGAGGAAATTTATTTGATACCACTTTAATATCCCCAAATCAGAATTCAAGATATATTAACTCTAACACAAGGAACCAATAAAAAAAACTAAATACTGGGATTGACTAGTTTTGCTCAAAACAATGCTGGGATCTTCTCAAGTTCATAAAGGCTAAGGGAATGGATCTTAAAATTGGTAATTATAGGTCTTAAAAATATATCATAGGTGCATCATATCAGAATTAATTCATAAATTAACAAGGAAGTTGCACAATCTCAAGTTTCCTTTGCACAAAGCACTGGGACCATTTAGGTTTCGAGCATCAACGAGGATGAAGTCTACCTCTAGGTTCCTGGGAACCCAATCATATGAAAAATATATTCTTGTTATTGGAATAGGTCTAAATCATAGGTTTTAGGAAAAAATACCATGATTTGGAAGACAAATTTTAACTAGGATTACTCTAGGACAACTCAGCTAGTCTTGGTTCAAGGCTTCACAAATGACCTCAAAGGATATAGAATATGAAAACTAAGAAATTTCATAGCTTAATTAAGTTACTAAACAAATTTATTAATATAAATCACTCAAATTTATGTAGTAGAAGTACTATTACTGAAATATCACTGAAAACTAGTTAATTTCTATGCAATTCTATAGAGGATCTTGGAATAACTGAAGAGATGTGAACATATTTATTGAAATACTTTTAGAAATGGTACAAATGGTTCAGAAATAGTCATAAAATTCAGATGGGATTCCATAAGGATTCTTCTTTACAATCATGGTTTGAATTTTTCATAGAATGATAGAGAATATAAGAGAAAGATAGAAGATATTGGAGAACTCGAACTAGAGATTTTTAATCCTTATTTCTGGATTTCAAACTTGCTTAGATAATATTCAAAAACTGCAATAAACTCATTGAAAATGGATAAATACCATCATCCTCTCAATAGCAGGGGCACGTCTCCCCACTTGGACTAGGGGCACATCTCCCAAGTGAGAGAAGAAAAAATTCTCTCAATGCAAAACACAAATTGTCAAAGGATGGGAAAGTGGTGCAATCCTCTTATTTTATAGAGTGAACGACTTGTTGAGCAAGTCACATAGCCTAGCGCACCCTCATGATTAATATTAGGACTTTCTTGATTTCCAATGCTTTTCTATTTGCTTTTTGTCTTGACTGATTTATACTACTTTATTGCTTTATCCTTCTTTATTCTGCTTTTCTTCTTTTGGCCTGCTTTATCTTTATTTTATATTTTATAATGCTTTTATTCTTTTGTCCTACTTTTATTCCTTCCTGCTTTATGCCATATGTTTTATGCTTTATCTTGTTTCCTTATTTTTCCTGCTTACAACTTTAAGGTGCTTTCTCCTGTATTTCTTCTTTTGCAAGATAAGATGCTTTCTCCTTTATTTCTTATTTTTCAAGGTTCCTTTGGTAAAACCTTATCCTCTTAATGTTCCCTCATGGCCCATTATCTCCATTATTTTATTAAAATAAAAAATTTATTCATGAAAAATAGTTTATCCAAAGTGCATCTTCAAACATTAGGAAATAATAATTATTACTTTTAATCAATTGCCTTCTTTCAAAATCTAATCCCAATAATTTAATGAAATTTTCTCTTAAAACCATAGGGATTGAATGGTTAATAATATGATCCATATGTCACCAAAATTGGGACATTACAAAAATAAATTATTGCATATAATGTCCCCATGCCTCATTTTGAACAACAGGAGGGGATATTAACTAGAACGGGGCCTCTAATTTTTTCCCCATAGCCATAATTACAAATTTATAACATCTAAATGCATGTCTAGATACATAATAAAAATACAAAGTGGAAATAACTCAATCCACACACACACACACTCAACATGAAAATTTCATGCATAATTATCACAGGAATACAAATAAAAATCATTGCACATCAAATACAAAAGAGTACTTATCTTTAAACAAAGAAGATACAAGAAAATGGCTATGTAAGAGAGATTTTCCACCCAAATGTAAGCACTCTATCCAACATATACTATTTCTATTGAGAGGCCATGTTGTTTTTTCTCCCCTCGACCTAAGTTCTGGCCTCCTTTGTATGACAACGGACCCTAAGATATTGGCCCGAAAAAACAAGGCGCAGTCTACAACACCTGCGACGTAGATGCAGTATCACCCGAGACATTTCTTATGGGTAAATTCCAAGACCATGTTTATGGAGTTGTGTGGTGATTAGCACCTTTTTATCTTACTTGACCAAAGTTTGTGGGTGTCTTACTTGTACTTATTATGCACATTCAGGATATTATTCTACTTGTCCATCGATAGAGATTTACAACGGTCTATATACTGCCTAATGCATAGTTCCAACTAACAACAGTGTGACAGATGCTTATAAAGACTTGTTCTTAATAAAATACACATGCATTCATTTACAACATACATTCATATGAAATAAACACATTCATCAAATACACATTAACACAGCAGGTAATGTGGAAACCCATCTGGGAAAAACAACAAAGGAGCTCTTCATCTAGAATGGGAAATATATGGCACATTTCATCTACACACTTAGATTGCAAAATTTGTTCAATATATTCTTCTCTTATCTATACATAATTATTTCTCCTCACATTCTCTCTAGTCGTATATCTCTAGATTTTTTTGTCTTCCACTCTACGATCGATCTGCACACAACCTGGATCGACTCACTCTTCTCTTCAATTCTTTGACTCTTCCAACAAACACAGACTAACTAGGAATTAATAGACACAATTTATTGACTAGGGAGTAACATAATAGGAATTAACTTGCATACAGCTTAGGATTGTCCTTTCATAGACTCTTACATGTCTTAATTAGATGAATTCATTTTGTTAACCAATGGGTTTTCATTCATATTCTAGTTACATCTGTCAGTAGACACTATTAGCGCAAAATACAAAGATGCTCTAAAGTATGTGTGACTCTTAGCAAACTTTGTACCCATGATATCTCAATTTTTCCTTTTCAGTCATTATGCTACTGCACACCTTCTTCTATCATGCTTCCT
Organism: Pseudotsuga menziesii; assembly: GCA_001517045.1. Classification (NCBI taxonomy): domain Eukaryota; kingdom Viridiplantae; phylum Streptophyta; class Pinopsida; order Pinales; family Pinaceae; genus Pseudotsuga; species Pseudotsuga menziesii. Next base: position 271,142 of record LPNX010616991.1, on the reverse strand, counting down.
TATGTCGTGTATTATATCATCACATCTTTCCCTTGTATAATGGACTTCTTCCTTAGTAGTTTCTTCTGTCACATCTTCCATTCTACCGCTACTTCATATGTCTTAAATTTTCCTCTATCGTAGCCTCCTCTGTCATGGGACTGGACTCTTCATACATCTAAGCAGAATTCTAACTGAATTCTTCTTATCTTTCCCTAGGGCCAACAGGCCCCCAACACTCACATGTGGCTCTTCCCGAGCCACAATGCGTGAATCCAAATCTTCTGCAATTGTGACAAATTTGCTTTGAAAATATTTAAATATTTTCACTATCTCCTTTGTCTCTTATCACACATTGTATTATTCCTTATACAAGTTTTCTACAAGGTTGGAACTGATGTGTTCCAATGTCACAAGTCCTACGGACTCTACTACTTCGCATACCTTTTGATGTACATGATGAATAATGCTTGTAACTCTTTCTACTTCATCCTACAACTTTGCAACTTTGTGAGTCTTTTGTTGTTGTTGAGTTCTCATCACTAAGAATTGTTGTTGAAGTTTCTTCATTTCAACAGCCTTAGCCATTTTCTCAGCTAAAGGTAAATTTTTCATCTCGTTCTTCATTTGATTTTCCTCTGCTTCAGCAATTCACATATCCTCTTTGAATTTCTCTAATTTGGCATCGTCGATCAATGCTTCCCAAGTCTGAGAAACTTGCTCGATGGCCTTGGCACACAATGCCTCTCCCTCTTCTATGTTCTTCGTAGATGTTGTTGTTGTTATCCTTCTCTCTTCCAACACCTCTAGGGGTTTGTTGGGTTTTACAGATGCTTATCGCTCTACAACCTTTTTGTGAAGGTCCTCTACAATTTCTCTAAGTCAAACAACCATGGCCTCTGCAAACATCTCCTTTGTTATTCCTTCTTCTGCAAAACTGCTACAAGCATGTGTTACAACATTTTCAAGCCTGTTCCTATCCTCCTCCCAGGTCTTATATTTTTGTTCTATTTCTTTTATTTTTTTCTTCATTTTACTAATAGTATTATTTGATATTTTTTCTTTCTTAATTAATGCACCTTCTCTTACCTTCATCTCCACGACTACGACATTCTGCACTGTATAGACTTCGTATAGCGGCATCTATGAAAAATCAATTCTAACATGGCCCAAATTATTGGGTATGGTATTCAATTATGTCTTTCCCAGGTTGAGTTCCTCTCCTACCAGTTGATTTTGAATTAGTGTAATCAATATTGATACATCACTCGGCTACTCTCCTAATGGGCCAGGTAAGTCTTGCGATGCAATTAATTGTGGTTTATAGTCAACTGAAACCTGAACTTCTTTCACTGCTTGGTAGAGTGTTTGTAATATATCTATTATTCTAGTTTTCATCCCTTCCTGGTGCTCTTCTACTTTCGTCATCATTTTCGTTGCAAATTCTGCCATTGCTTCTATTAGCATGGTAAAATATTCATTGTCAAGGTTGAAAGTGCCTACTATTTTATCAGCCTTCCTTTTATTTCACCTTGTTTCAGGATTCTCTGTGTCAGTATGATTCCTCTTCTCTCCTACGCTAGGGTCTGTTGGTGTTGTAATTGAACTATGTTTGGGAGGGTTGGGATATTCTATTTCTAACGGTGGGACCCCTCCCTTATCTCCATATTTCTGCATTTATGGGTCATCTTGTCGCATCACTTCTTCAGTAGCTATTATGTCAACTATGACAGGAACCCACCATTATTTTAGGAAATATTGGGTAATGGCCTCAACTTATTCTTCAACCAAAAAAAAGTAGGTTTCCAACCATTGGCATTGTGGATCTTGTCTTGGCTACAACAAAATATGATGAGGCCCCCTAATGAATTTGATAATGTTTTGAAACCATTGAATGGTTTTGTCAGTAAATCTTGCTTGTTTCTTCACCCGATAACGCAGGGATTCACCCTGCATAAATAATTTCACATTGTTGTCTCTATTTTGATCCTTTTTATCTTTCTCATACCATATATTCGGGTATCGAGCTCCTTGGCATCATACTGGTATGTTTGCCACTTAGTAGCTTGTTGGATCCAAAAAATTAAATCAAAATGAGTATATAGAAGTAGTGGAATGCAGTACCTTTTTTTTGTGAATCCTATGCATCGGTTGATAACTCATTCAATAGATAATGTAATAAGTTCATATGAACTCCCTCTGAATAGATTTCAGCCGCTATGATTGTGCCTGCAGTACATTGGTCCGGTCGCATATTCTTTACCAGTTTGGTAGATAATATATTCATGGTAAACTGAATAGTATGGTCATTGATGGAACTAATTAAGAAACCTATGGTATCCCTGGAAAATTCATAATTATCCTTCATCTTGTTTGTTACCATAGTATCTTGGTATTTCTTGAAAAATGGCATTGGGTCTATGCCTGCAAGTGGTAGTCCTATAATTGTGGCTCTGATTTTGACATCCATAAAGACTTTATTGTCAAACAATAGGTATCCATCATGAAATGATACAAGTAACTTCTTGTAACATGCATTTACTTCTTTTCTTCGGCCAAAATGTGGCATGTATAGCAGTTACAGTAACCCTACATGTTCCAATCCTGTTGCCCATTCCAATGGAGCTAAGCTCTTCTGGCCTTTTGGTATATTATGTATTTCACCCATGTAATTCTTCATGTTGAAATCATGTTGTTTTCATGTCTCATGGTAGGCAAAGGTCAACTTCTGAAGGTTTGGTAGGATTTCATATGAAACCTACACTCCTGCCAGCACAGTAGGTACTTCCAATGGGTACCTTGCAATCTTCAGAATTCTGAATTTTGGTGCATAGATCGTCTTGGTGAAACATATGGTAGCATGTTCACATATCCTTATTATTTTTTCTCTTCCTACTCCAATGGTGGTGTTTGTGCTGCTGCATTTTTTCTTCCAGCTTGTGGAACATTTTCCCCTTGTTGAAAAATATAGACCAGATGGGTCTGGTCGTAAGCTAATGGATGGGATAAATGGAGCCTGTTCATCTTATTCAGCAGCCTTATCCCGCAGTGGAACATATTCAATAGTTTCTTCTATGATGATTGCATTCGTGACCTCATATTATGCATATGTGCTTGTGTTATAAATCGAAACAACCATTCTCTGTGAAAAACTTACTTCGGCTCTTTCGGTTTCATACAAAAAATATCTCTCGAACATACAGCAGTGGAATGAACTAAAACTTGGGAAAAAATGGAGATAACATCTAGCTAATCATTTTGGTCATCCTTCACACACTTAGGAAATCAATGGAAAGGTATTTGTCCTTTCTGTAACATGGGTTGACCATTTGAATGATCACTAGGAACTTATATGCATGCCACCACTCTCCTGTCACATCAAGTGGTAGTTATTATGCAATAAAGACCAAAGTGACCCAAAAAGTACGCCACCAAAATATCTCAGGATTTTCAAATTAAGATGGTCAATTTTCATGTATGTGACTCAAATTCATCTTATGAAAACATCACTATGCTTGTGACCGGTATCCATACTTCGATAAATTCATTTTCTTTGCGACAAATGGGTTGTCTTTTCCCATCTATCTTTTTTTACAATAGACAAAGGGTTTGCGACACGTTGCTACTATCTCCGAAAAACTAGCATTCTATGACAAACATTGCTCTTGCGCAGCTGGTTTCCTGTGGTTACAAAATAATTTTTCTTAGGTTTTTTCTTTCTTTTTTCTTTTTCTTTTTATTTTTCTTTATTTTCATTTTCTCTTTTTTTTTCATTTGACCAAGTAATGGCTATCTTGATAAGGATTTATCCAACAACCATTCACTAGTCCTTTAACAAGTGTTTGATTTAGCTTTTGCAATTTCACTACACCTCCATTAGTGAGTTCCTTGACAATATACAGTCCTAACTAATGTGTTTCTAGCTTACTCTGATGCTTGAAAAATTTACTGTCATACAGAAGAACAAGTGCTATGACCTAAAATTTCCTCTTCTTGATGTGGCGATCATGCCATAATGTTTTTTGGTCTTTTTCAACGTTTTGATGATATCTTGCGACAAAACAATCTTTTTCCAATTGTGTTAGTTGCAACAGTCTTTCCTCGACAGCACCAACGTCGGTCATTTCCGTGATCGCAACAATACTTAGGCTGGGTACAATGTATTGCTTTCGAATCATAGCTTATTTTCTATAGGCCAGTCGAAAAACATATTTTCCCTTCAACTTCATACAGGTCGTGTGATATTCCCACAGTACTGCATAATTTTTCTGATCCCAGTCATCTCATTGCACATTGCAAATCTTTGTCAAGACATTTTCTATAAATTTGTTAAACTATTTTACAACACCATTCGCTTTAGGGTGATATGGTGTTGTCTTTCTATGTTGTATCTGGAATTCCTTTGTCAGTTTCTTAATCAACTGGTTACAAAGTGTGTGCCTTGGTTGCTTATCAAGATTTTTGGGCATCCAAATCTAGTCACAACATTTTCAAATAAAACATTAGCAACAATCACATTAATGCAATCTTTTATTGGAATTGCTTCAACCCATTTGGTTAGGAAATCGATCACAGTAATTATATATTGTGCACCTATGCACTTCCCTGTTGCACTAATAGGACCCAGAAAATCAATGGCCCATTTATGAAATGCCTGCAATTTTTTTTTACGGAACTAGGGGCATTTCGGCTCGTCGCAATGGATTTCTAGTTCCCTGACAAACATCACAACTGCAATAGTATTATCGATCATCCACATGTATGGTTGGAAACCACAATCCTTCTTGCAATATATTTTACATCGTATTTTTTCCAACATAATCGCCTCCTATGACACCAGCATGTCCTTCATTCAACATCATCAATCGCATGTGCTCCAAGATGCAGTGATGAAGGATCTCATCAGGGCCCACTTTATTTAATTTTCCAGTGATCAACTGGAAGTATGCATCTCGCGTGACTAACTATTTCTTATGTATAGTAGTAAATTATGCTGGTACATAACCTGTACTCAAAAATTGTATCATGTCTCTTTATTAATCATCAAATAGTGTTATTGAAAATAACTGCACATCAGGGAGACTATCATTGAGGTTACTAGGTTCGTCACCCCTTTCGATCCTCAATAGATGGTTTGGTAATGAATTCAGTCGATTGGTTTAACAATGACTTCAAATTCAAATTCCTAAAAAATGAGAAGCCACCAACAGATATTCACCATGGAAACACTGGCTTATTCAATAGGTATTTCAATGTTGAATGATATGTGTACATTTTGGAATGTCCACCCAGCAGACAATGTCTAAACTTTTTCAGACCGTATACCATCGCTGATCCTTATCTTTTCATCGTGGTATAATTTTTCTTTGATGTTGATAATTTTCTACTAGCAAAGGCAATAGGATGATCAATCGACCCTTCACCAAGATGTTTTAGTACCACAACGAGAGAGATAGACGACACATTGACATGTACATGGAATTCCTTTTTCCCATATATAAATACAAGTATGGTCATTGTAACAATATTTTTCTTTAACATGTCCATACTTTCTTGGAAATATTTCGTCCACTGGAACTTAACATCTTTCTTCAATAACTTTCCCATCGGAGTAGTCACCTCCGCATATCCTTTGATAAAGTTTCTGTAGTATCATGTATGTCTCAATGTTTCTTTTAGTTTATTAACTATAGTAGGTGGTGGTAGGTCAACAATAATCACAATTTTGGTTGGTTCAACCAAAATTCCATTGTGACAGACCACATGGACCAACAGAATTCCAAATGGGGCACAAAAGATACATTTCTTTATGTTTAATGAAATCTGATACTGGCCACACCATTTCAGCATCATCCCAAGGCTCTCAATATGATCCTTAATGAAACAAAATATCGTCTAATATTCGAAGTAGACCTCAATAAATTTATGAATAAAATATTTGAAGGAAACTACTACTATTTTGGAAAAAATAGCACAAGGATTCTTGAGTCCAAAGGTCATTACTGTGTATTGGAAACAACCCCAATCCGTCGCAGAGGTTGTATTTTGTTGGTCTTACTTTGTGATTCTAATATGATGGTATCCATAGAAACCTATAGAAATATTATCTCCAATTCTATGAGCAAATAATCTAAGAAGAAGGTCTGGAAATGGATCTTTCTACTAAGATATTTCTCACAAGCATCCACAGGAAAAATAGAGAAAATAAAAGAGACTGAATCACATGAATTAAGAGATGAATATTGGAGTGTATCCTTCCATTGAACAATGATGAATAATAGTGTACATAAATACTAAATCCCTCATAGTTAAAATTGAGTTGTAAGGAGACAACTCATAAAGCTCAGAAATGTAGACTTACCAAATATGATAAACCCCCATAGGTGTCTAAAGCACATCCCAAATCAGTCAAGGACCTCATGAATTAGAAAATCATGAGTTATGTGTCAAGAGGGATGGAAAAAAATTCTAATCCTATAAAATTTAGATAAAATCATGGATTATGGGTTGGAAATAAAAGGTACCAGTTTCCTACTTAACTAGCTTTACCTTATCCACGGAAAAGATGGATAAAAGAATAATAAGGAGGAATCTGTAGGAAAGCACAGTTAATAATTTTGGGAGTGAATAAAGTGGTCAATATCAACCCATAATCAGAATTAAATCATTCTTGGGATATAGATGGAAATTGTTGACTTTAAGGTGCAAGTGGATACCAGCTATCTAGGCTAGTGGGTAGGAAAGTGATCAAAATTGATTAAAGTTTTATCCTAATCTATGAGTGGGTTTAATTAAATCCCAAAAACCCCATTTAAGTATGTATATGCTCTGATTATGATGTTATGATGATTATCATTTATATGAAATTATTGTGCTTATGCGATTACCATGTGGTAGTCATCATCAGATTCATTTATTTCATAACAAAAACATATATTTGATTGTAATCCTTGATATGATGTGATATGTATGATGTGGTACATGGGAACCCATCCATGATGCGATTGATTCTATGATTTTATGTGATGAAAGGAAATAATGTTGATAATATGGACCAGCTATTAATTTAATATTGTTATGAATGCATGTTTGCATAGTGCTAACCTGCAGGGTACATGGGCTATGTGATAGCCAAGTATGTGATGCAAAGTATGACTTAATACATATCTTGAAGAGAGCCTTAATTTCCAAGTGATGGTATGATGACACGTACCAATAAAATCGATAGCAACACAGTATGGTTTGATGGGGTATATACCCAGTATGTTGAGAGGGATGGATGTATTTCCCACCCTATGTCACTATGATACACGAGGTCATGGGAGGGTAGTGCTGAGACACGCTCCTCAAGTTGTTGTGATGATGACGGTCAGATGCCTGCTAGGAGAGGCTAGGTCCGCTAGTTAGCGAACGCTATCGCTCTTAGGTTCTGTGTGGGAAGGTCAGTACAGCTGGCATCCGCTTTGTACTAGCAAAGGAAGGAAAGGGAGGATGCGGACGTAGGTTAGGGTGGTTTGACATACTAGTTATTATTGTTTAGGGTTGGAAATTTATGATACTGGATTAGTGATGGTAGGTACCAATCTTAATTGACTGATTAATAAGAACATAACTGTTAAATAACTCTAAATGTCAAAGAAATCATATTATATCTGTATATTTGTCTTGTTACGTGAAATATTATTTGTATCAGCTAGAATTTAGGTGTTTTGGTTATAGTACATGTGCATCCTATGCATGTACTACCCATGCATGCACACCTCACACATGCATGCTAGTATGAATATACAATTATGTAGTATGTCAGATAATCACATAAGTTGTAATAAGCAAACAAATATTTGTGTATTGATCAATTCTAATAATGGATGTTTAAGTCGTTAGGGCATGTGGATGAATGAGTCAACAAAACTATTCGTTAATTGTGTAAAATGATTAAGAGAAGTATTGTCCCTATGAAATATTAATTGAAAAACATTAACCTTGGATAGTTGTATGGGTTAACTAAGTAATTGTGATTTATTTAAACCTGTAAATGTACCTTATTTATTAAGAAACAGTGTAATAGATTAGTGCGAGGGGACTTAACAATAAACATAAACATGTTGATGTTATTATTTCAATCAATTAATAATAATACTACAATTAATTATTTATTGATTAATAATATTAATTTTTATTTTTTTAACTGTTATTATTATCTATTATTATTATTGTATATTATTATTGTATATTATTAGTGTTTATTATTAGTACTTATTATTAAGTTATTAATAACATATAATAATTGACAATACTATTATTACCATTATTTTACCATTCAACATAATAATTAAACAAATAATATTGGTGTCATTTTATGTTAGTTGGTTAAGTTTTAAATTTAACACATTCAATTCAATGGGATAAGCATTTAGTAATTCCCCACCATCTCATCAGGGGTGAAGAATTGTACAATTCAAGAAAATTTATTAACGTACAACAAATGTCTTAAATAATCTGATATAGTTGGACTGCCCAAGAAAGGACTAAATAATACTTATTATTTTAAATATGAAGGAGGCGGTGGAAGATAAGAGGGGAAGGAGGTATAAGGAGGGGGATCGAATGGTTGAGAAGGGGGATTTTTTTTTTAGAGTATTTTGGGAGAGAATTTTACAAAAGAAAAGAGGAAAGAAGGTGCTGGAACAGAGGGGGAAGAAAACTTGAGGAGGGGGTTAACTCAAGAGAGAGAATTACACTCAAGAAACAAGGAAGTTGCTATCAGGTTTATCAGCATGTGGGCTCGAGGGCTAGGAAACCCGTCGGTTTCCTAGGGCCAACAGGTTCAATGCTGGTCGGCAAGGTGGATCATCCTAATTGGCATCAAGGCTCAGACGAGGGAGAGGCAAGGCTACAGGAGTAAGGATTCAGGGATTATCTTCAGCTTGCTTAAAGTTCAGGTATTTTTCTGTGTAACCCTCTCGTTAATGCACAGATAAATGAATGAATGTGCCTGAAAATCAGAATAAGAATAAATGTCATTTTGCTGTAAATAGTTAATAGCCAGTAAATAGCTAATAGCCAAACTATTAGCTGTTAAATTCTTGTGTTAAAAGAACAAATTTTATTTTATCATTTTCTACTAAGTACTCTGAAACTAAAAATACTTACATGAAAGAGAGTTAGACAAACTTGAAAATAAACAAACACCCACAGACCCATATACATCTCGAAAATGTCATTTACATATTTTAGAAAGAAAAGAGGAACATTACATATTTGGACTTAGTACTCTGCCTAGCAAGCAAAGCACTACAGATGGTATCAGAGCCATGGCTCAAACACTTGGACCTTATGGCTTTTCCACACCTCAAACTTCCCAAAATATAATACCATACATTTTATCTGAGTCTACAAATTAGGGCAAGAAGATTACATTAAAATATCTCGATCCTCGTGAAAACTACCTGTACATAGGGCCTACTTTAAACCAGTAAGTTAACGAGAAACAAAATATTTCAAAAAAATAAAACAAAAACTACCTGTAGAGTATAAGAACAAAAAAAAATTGGACTTGGAACCTTGTTCCATACAATAGTATAATATGGTATGAAGGCTTAGTTACTGAACTCTCCTAGTAGCCTCTTAGCCTCAGTCCATTCCATAAACATTGTATTGAAAGTTATTTACCTGCAAAGAAATAAAACAAAAAAGATCTTCATGGTTTGAAATCAAAGCAACTTATAAACACTAGTATGTAATTTTGTATATCATAAATTTTAAAAAAACATGTAGCTTGAGGGAAAAAAATTGGGGATACATGGTATTAAATTAGCGTTTATGCAAAGTTGATATGATCAGGAAATAATACTGGATATGTTACTCAAAAATGATTTAGTACACAAAATTTTAAATGCAATAAAACATGATTTATGTACACAGACCAGGAAAAAAAATGGAATTAGATTAAAGCTCATGTTCGAACAGTTAAAAATAAATAAATAAATAAATAAAACTATTGGGAGTACGCTATGGTGATTGCATAAGTGTTGTAGACCCTAAAATGGGATTCACTGGAGATCAAATTCTTAGGTGAAAAAAAAATAGACTACTATAAGCAAACAAAGCTATTATTACCATGAATATGTAATAGATAGATTAACAACAACAACAACAACAAAAAACCCCACAAATGTTTGAATTTTTGAATTCTACAGTGAAGAGTAAGAGATGCATGAATCTAACATGAGAAAAAATATATATATGTGAGCCATTCAAGACTAAACTAATTTAAAACAACCTCAATTAAAATATAACCACATTCACTGTATTCATAAAACAGAGAAATTAGTTTACAAGAGAGAAACCTATTGGTTTTTGGATGTCATGAGTAGCCAAAATTATTATAAAATAAAATTTCGAGATCAATGAAATATTAGGGAAAGGGAAATACTAGCCTCACCATGGTAATTGGGCACAAACGCGATCAGCTAGGGTGAGAGTCGGGGACTCTTTCAAGAGACCACCTGGAAAACGCCTCCGGTCTAGCGTTCTAAGTCGAGCTTGAAAAAAAAAAGTAAAACAATGAAATGAAAAGAAAATAAAGAAAAAGAAAAAAAGGGGGGGTGGTTTCTTTTACCTGTAGCCAATCACTAGGGAAGTCAAGCTAGACGTCAAGCTTTTGTTTCGAGACCGCAACCATTTCTCAATGATATAACAATTTATTGATTATAAATCCAAAATAACTGAATCTAAAATCTTAAATTCCTGCAAACTATTGTGTAGCCAAGATATCTCGCCTGCCATTGAAATCCATTCAGCCTTGACGGTGGCAGAAAGAAAAAAAAATTGTTGCAAAATGAAATCTATTTGGAGGGGCAACAAGTTTAGGTAATCCTTCCTTCAGTGTTGGGCTCTTGGAGGACTGGCGCGTAAGCTTCATGCAGCATGAGCATCATGCGATTGTCCACATGGCCTTCATGCAGGGATGGCTTGGTACAGGTGCTCATAGTGATAGGTTCGGGTAAAGTTAGTGTCGAGATCACTAAGGGAGAGCCCAACCAACTATCCCACAACGCGTCCACTTGGTATCTTCTTATTTAAACACGTGCAATCACCTTTAGGTTAGGGTCCGTTAGCAATCACGGAGTTTATGATTTGAATTTCTTAATATATATAATGAATATATACATATAATCACCCTAATTATATTTGAATCCCTAAATATATTATCGCAAAATTTTCAAGTAGAGTGAACAAATGGTTCTTTTGGAGCTAAGTAGCATAGAGTCTTGAGAATATTGATTGCAATTTACAAAACTTTACTCCAACACTATAGGTGCCACAGTTCTAATAGTGATGGTGATAGAAATGGAATAGAAAAAAAAAACCAGTAAATTGATAGCACACTTAGACGATAAGTGGACCATGACAGATGCCAAACACAAAAAAAAAAATTATCAAACCAATTTATTAACCGTAAACCTAAGGCACTGATTAAACTCATAGTATTTGCCATTCAATATACTGTGAATATCTACTATTATTTCAAGTAGCATCCTTGGGATCCACACGAAAAATAAACATAATAATGGCATTTGATTTTGAAATTAAACTTTGGATAGCCTCGTTAATGATGAAGAATCAACATCAATAACTTTAAATAATGTGCTAGTACCTTTAAAAACAAACAAAAAAGATAAATGTCAGATGAAAATTAATTAGGCTAGCAAATATTATATCCTCTCTACAACCTAGACCTACTCACAGTCTCGTTTTTAGCACCCCTAGATGAAATGTTGAATAAGTGCATTTATACTCAGAAGTCGCCACTAGTTTACGAGGCATTAAATAATACTTTTCAGTGATAATAGTTGTAAAACATCTTCGGGATGATGATGATGGAGAGCATCGCCATTGGCTAAGCGTAACATCTCTTGTTCTTATACTCAATATTGATGAAGGTCTAATGGGAATCAGATGTGGAGGACATTTTAGGATCAGAACGACGAGTTTCTTTATGGGATATATAAATAAAATAATTATAATTCAAATAAAATTTTAGTTTCTGAAATTTTAATTGCAGATACACTCACTTTAGTTTATATCATTCAAATCCCACATCATACATTTAGTTTCAAACCAGATATACTTTAGTACTATAATAAAGTTCATTCATCAAGATTATGGCATAATAATCTATGTATTATTAGTTTGTTGAATGAGAATTTAGTTTTAAAATTTTAAAAATTTTTTTACGAATTGACAAATATTAATCTCTCTATATCACAAGAACGTTTTATTCAGATTTACATGTTTTACGCTAAAATGTTTTCATTTTCACTACAGAAAATCATGCTGGTAATGCATTATAATTTGGTTATAATTTAGGAATT
>LPNX010616991.1:158884-258158 GCA_001517045.1 Pseudotsuga menziesii | reverse complement strand
TATTATTTCTATTTAACATGGAAACTTGTTAATTTACTAACATTTACTATAAGTTTATATTTAAATAATTAATTTATTATTAAATTAAAATTAGATGTTATAAGTGATTTGTAATTTAATATTTAAATTAAATGCTATGTTCAATTAAGTTAAGATAAAGGTTCTCACTAAAATAGATGTTAGGGTAATTAAATGTAGTATTTAATGTTATTTTTATTTAATCTAATATTAATTGGTTAGAAATAACATTTAAATGTTAAATGTTGGGAGTTGAATGTTAATTGTAACCCTAACAATATAGATAACATTAAAATTTAGATATGGTAACGTTAGTTAGTCTATGTTATTGGAAATTCAAGTATTAAACTTAAGGCATTACCGAGACTTTGACTGATAGTCGAAGAGGTGAGATGGATGTGAAATAAAAAAAACAAGACACTATTGAGACTAGCATTATGAGCTAAACGTTAAGGCACAGATTAAACCCCAAGACGAAATCGTTTAATGAAAGTGACTATGCAAGTTTTACGCAAATATTGACAATTTGTCTCTATGCATAAATATAAGCATTGCATAACTAAATTTTATCTCTGCAATTATTAGATTGAGATAATCATGGCATAATGTTGTTGAATATGTCAGGAATTATCATGGTTCAAACACGCAGAGGTCGAGGTTGAGGTTGAGGTCAGACACCCTCACCGCCACCACAAGCCCCGCCACCGACACCACCAAGGACAACCTCCAGTTATAAGATGGAGGTGATACTGAGATCCTTGGAAACCATCATGGCCACACTAAACAGGCAGTCGGAGAGGATCGTAGAGGTTGAAACCACACAAGTGAGCCAAGAAAACTCTGAGAGGGCACAGGGCCCAAGGCAAGAACTGCTTCAGGATATTTCTAGAGAGCTGCAAAAGATCAAAATTCTCGAGTTCTCAAGAGGACGACTGGGTAAGCACACCGAAGTGTGGCTCGAGGGTATGAAGAGTTGCTTCGCACTAAACGAGTACACCTCGAGTTCCAAGGATAGAATGGCCATCTTCCAACTAAAGGGCGATTCCCTAAATTGGTGGTCAGACCTCGAGAAACAATTGCATCTTACTCTTTTGTTTGTTTCATGGGAGTTATTCGGGGAGAGGTTGAACATGAAGTATCTTCTGACTTATTACAGGGAACAACAGGCAGGTTCCTTTCATGCTTTGGTACAAGGAAACATGACGGTGGAAGAGTATGAAGCTAGATTCATGGAACTAGTAAAGTATGTTCCATACTTGGACTCGGATGATCGACAGGTGGAGCGATTTGTGTATTGACTCAACTACAAGATCAGGGAAACAGTACGGATGTGGAAGCCATCTTCAGTTGCCATGGCAATTGAGTATGCTCGCTATGCTGAGGATATGTCAGATGCAAAGGGAGGAAGCAAGTTGATAGGATCCAATCAATATGTTACAGGGAAATCCCCACAATCGTACTTCAGAGGAGGACAATCCAAACCTCCTCCTTATGGTAATAGGTTCACCCCGAGTGGTAACACTTCAGTTAACTCAGTATCGCAAGCTTCGTCAACAAACCATGGGAACCGAGGATGAACACAGGGCAATTCCTATAGAGGATTAGGAGGTTTTAGAGGATCTAGGGGAAGGAACACATCCCAAAGGACTCCTCCCAGCAACATGCAAGCACCACCTAATGTCTCTTTTTGGGGATGTGGAGGTCCTCATTTTCAGCGGGATTGTCCTAAGGGGTAGACCAGCAGCAGGCAGAAGGAACGAAAAGCATCCATGGGCAATTATGATAACACTCATCGGATTCATGCAACTGTTCACAACCACCAGGTAGAACATCAGTCCACTGTAGTAGAATCCACTGGTAAAGTAAACAATGTCAAACTTAAACTTAAAGTGTTATTTCTTCCAAAGGGAGATTCACTACTTAGGGCATATCATCTCAGGAGAAGGGATCTCAATGGACCCAGAAAAGGTGAAGGACATCGAGGATTGGCCAATTCCGAAGAATGTGCATGAGGTGCGTAGCTTCATGGGATTAGCAGGGTATTATCCAAGATTTGTGGAAGGGTTCTCCAAGATTGCAAAACCCATCACCACCTTACAGTGAAAGGGAATCCGATATGAGTGGACCAATGAATGTGATTTCGCTTTTGCTGAATTAAAGAGATTGCTGACAAGTGCACCAATCTTACGGGTACTAGACATGGATAAAGACTTCATGGTATGTATCGATGCCTCGAAGAAAGGGTTAGGAGCAGTTCTAATGCAAGAAGGTGGGGTAATAGCTTATGCATCTCATAATTTGAAGCCTCATGAGGAGCAATATGCCACACATGATCTAGAATTGGTAGCAATAATGCTGGCACTAAAATTATGGAGACACTACCTAGTTGGCAGAAGTTTCACACTTAAAACAGATCATCAGAGTTTGCAGTATATTTTTACACAAAGGGATCTAAATGCTAGGCAACGATGATGGAGTGAGTTCATGAGTGAGTATGAATTTGGTATCTCATATATCAAAGGAAAGGAGAATGTGGTGGAAGACGCTCTAATCCGAAGGCCGAGGATTTTCTCCTTAATCCCTTTGAGAGTGGATTTGAAGGAGAAAGTGCTCGAACAACTCTTGGGAGATGGTTGGTATATAAAGGTAACCTCATATATTCAGAGTGGGAAGAAGTTTGAGTCGAAGTATTATGGGTACCATATTGAGGAAGATGGGTTGCTGTGGTATCAAGGGAGGATGTATATCCCTAAAGAAGGCGATCTCAGGGAAGCAATCCTTAGTGAGGCCCATAGGGCACATTATTGTGTGCACGCTAGAGTGAAGAAGATGTATGCAGAAATGAAGAAGCTCTTCTTCTGGGCTGGTATGAAGAGCGATGTAGTTGATTTTGTTTCAAAATTCCTAGAGTGTTGACAAGTCAAGGCAGATGATTAACACCCAACCAGTCTCTTACAGCCTCATGATATTCCTGAGACTAAATGGGAAGTCATTTCCATGGAATTTGTTGTGGGATTTCCCCTCACATCCTCGTGACATAATGCTATACTCGTGGTGGTTGAAAAACTGACCAAAAGTGCCCACTTCATTCCAATGAGAGACACTTATGATGTGACGGATGTAGAAAGGGTATTCATAAATGAAATTATACGCCTTCATGGAGTTCCAAAGAAGATAATTTCTGACCGAGACCCTAAGTTTACCTCCAGATTTTGGACAAGCATGCAGTCAGCATTAGGGACCCAGCTGAACTTAAGCTCAGCTTATCATCCCGAGACAGATGGGCAGACAGAGAGGGTGAATCAGGTGATGGAGGACATGCTTAGGATGTATGTTATGTATCAGCAGACACAATGGGAGAAATATCTTCCTCTAGTGGAGTTTGCATATAACAACAGTCATCATAGCTCCATTGGTATGCCTCCATACCAAGCATTGTATGGGAGACCTTGAAAGACTCCACTCAGTTGGGACAGGTTGGAGGATCGTGTTTTAGTTGGACCTGAGTTAATTAAGGATATGGAAGAGCAAGTGGTACAGATCAGGAAACAGCTTAAAGAAGCACAGGATAGACAAAAGAGTTATGCCGATGCACACAAAACTGATAGAAGTTATGAGGTAGGGGATCGCGTATTTATATGCATCCGACCGAATAAAAGTACCATTCGGTTTGGAAAGGGAACCAAGTTGTCACCTCACTTTATAGGGCCATTCGAGATTCCTGAAAGAATCAGACTGGTAGCTTATCGTCTTGCACTACCACCCCACTTGTACAAAACTTATAATGTATTTCATGTTTCAATTTTGCAACATTACTTAGCCAATGAGTCTCACCAGATTCATTGGAAGGAATTGCAGGTCTCTGACGAGGGAACCTTCACGGTAGAACCATTACGTATACTGGATCATAGGGTTCAATATCTCCGTAGTCAACACGTGGACCAAATTAAGGTCCAGTGGGACAAGTATAGCCCAGGATCTGCTACCTGGGAGGACACAGAGACTATGCGTCAAGATTTTCCCTCACTATTTTGACCATAACTTCAAGACGAAGTTTCCTGGAGGGTGGGTGTATTTAGTGCCCCATATTTTGACTTAGGCATATTTATCACTCAGACTTATTACACTGTATTTACTTATTATCTGTGGACTCAACTATACTTCGTAAACTATATTTTGGCATGTTATATGTGATTATTTACTGATGTTATGATGTTATCAGGATTATGCTCTAATTATCATATTATGATGTTATCATGCTTATATTTTTGCTTTGATTATGATGTTACGACGATTAACATGCCTATGTATATGCTCTGATTATGATGTTATGATGATTATCATTTATATGAAATTATTGTGCTTATGCGATTACCATGCGGTAGTCGTCATCAGATTCATTTATTTCATAACAAAAACATATATTTGATTGTAATCCTTGATATGATGTGATATGTATGATGTGGTACATCGGCACCCATCCATGATGTGATTGATTTTATGATTTTATGTGATGAAAGGAAATAATGTTGATAATATGGACCAGCTATTGATTTAATATTGTTATGAATGCATGTTTGCATAGTGCTAACCTGCAGGGTACAGGGGCTATGTGATAGCCAAGTATGTGATGCAAAGTATGACTTAATACATATCTTGAAGAGAGCCTTAATTGCCAAGTGATGGTACGATGACACGTACCAATAAACTCGATAGAAACATAGTATGGTTTGATGCGGTATATACCTAGTATGTTGAGAGGGATGGATGTATTTCCCACCCTATGTCACTATGATACCCGAGGTTGTGGGAGGGCAGTGCTGAGACACACTCCCCAATTTGTTGTGATGATGAAGGTCGGATGCCTGCTAGGAGAGGCTAGGTCCGCTAGTTATCTGACGCTACCGCTCTCAGGTTCTATGTGGGAAGGTCAGTACAGCTGGCATCCACTTTGTCCTAGCAAAAGAAGGAAAGGGAGGATGCGGATGTAGGTTAGGGTGGTTTGACATATTAGTTATTATTGTCGAGGGTTGGAAATTTATGATACCAGATTAGTGATGGTAGGTACCTTTTGCAGCTGCAACTGTTTTCCCCAAGTTTTTTCAAATTTGGTCCCCCTCATGATTTTAATGTTGCTTTGAATCGTTTGGATCCATGAATTTTTGGGTCATGCTTTAATTTCGGATCATCTTGAAGTTTAACTCTCGTCTTGTTCTCAAAAGTGTCTTATGTTTATAATGACCGTGGGTCACGGATCTTGTTTTCTGTTTTATTTTCCACTCGAAGACGAATCGGACCATTTGTCCTTTGTGAAACCGTTGTTTCAGAACTAAAACAGTTTTGACCGTTGCCAATTTTTTAAATTCTTAAACACTTAGAATTTTTTATTAATCGGAGGTTGTTTCCCGTTCGTTTTTTGCTGTTACGACTCCCAAAATAGCTAAGCACCCGAAAGGTAAGTGTTTCACCCCTCGATGCATGTCGGTCTTTTAGTCGCATGTTTGTAGCCTTTTCCCTTCCGCCGTTGCGGCTGTGCAAATCATTTGTCTCCCGATGTCGTTGTCTTTCCGACTCCCAAATGGAAGCTTTCCCACCCACATTTTAGTTCATAACTTTTTCGACGCCAATAGATTTTAAATGGTCAGGATGCCCGTCACCTGTTGATACCTACTTGTGCGGCTTTAAATAAAGTCTACCCAACCGATGCTTTGTGTTCTGAGCCGTCGATGAGTTTTCTTTTTCCGTCATTGGTGAAGGTTTCGAACTCGTGTATGGACGAGATGGTGGTGCCAGGCCTTGTTAGGGTTCTCATAGCAGTAGTGTTGTACATGGCTTCTCTTGATGCTTGGCTGTTTTGGGTCGATATAATTTGACTTTTTTTTTTTTGAGAATGTAATCCCAATGAATGATGCGTGTCATTTAATTGCAGGTGAACTCAAGAGGCTGTTCAGACTACCATGGCGCGAAGGCATAGCTGGTCGAAAGGTGGCAGAAGGAAGTTGGGCATTTTTGGAAAAGGTCTAAATGAAACCGACATGATCACAAGGAGGGCAAGCGAAGTATAAGGCAAAACCAATAGAAACAAAGGCACAAACCTGAAAGGTCTGTCAGTTACTCAATGGATTATGAGTGCGCACAGAAAAAATAAAAAATAGGGATATGAAACGTTTTGAGGGACCGAAAGGTCACACGTTTGGGGGGCAGTCCAAGTGGTCAACTTCTTTTTAGTTTAAATATTCAAAAGTTAGAAAGGAAAGGGGATTTTTTCCCCTGGATAAACTTGTAAAAGATCGCTTGTAAGAGGAACTATTTCGTTTTACAACCAGGAATTGCAAATTTTACCTATTGAAGAAAGTGCTATGTGGAATGTATCAATATGATTAAATGAACAATGTTGAAGGGGAACTATTTCGTTTTCAACTGTGTTTCATTAACCATGAGGGTGTTCTAACTTTCTGAACCTATGTTCTTGTCTGAATGTTCTCCAGTATATTATGTGATGTTTTCCACTGTGAGTAATGGGTTTTTTTTTCACTGATGATGAGCTATCTTATCATGTATACTTTTCATGTTGTTTATATGTTTGGTTATAATAACAACTATCTATGATTTGCCATAACACGTGGACACTGTTGCATTACTCAAGAATTAATATCTAGCTCTCTAGAGATAGTTTAGTTAGTAATTTATTTTCTGAAAGTGTATGTGATTTAGATGCTTGTGAGTTCTAAGATGAGAGGTAAGAACCTGTGCATCACTTTGTGAATACTCCTGGCATTCTTATCACCCGGCATGTTAATTAGGCATGTGCATATCATAATTTAAGTCAAAAAATACAAAATATATACGGTGGACCGGGACGCAACCGGTAAACCCTTTTAGTTTTGTTACTTGACCTACGGTAGCAAGACCACAAACCGGACGGATTCCCTACACCAAACAGTCACGGGCTAGTTGGGAACATTGACTGGGGAGAATCCCTTACTATTGTTGCCTGCGAATTTCTAGGCCTCAACAGTTTTTGGCACTAGAAGGAGGGCCGCCAGTGCATGGCTAGCCGAGGAAACCCGTTTTCCCGAAACTATTCCACCGATAACAGTTCAGAAGCTAGTGTGTTTCCTAATCCAATTTCGGAAGAAGAGGGTAAAGAGCATTTGTATTCTGTCGACAACAAAGTTGTTAATAATCTGAGAAGACACACTAGGGAATATGTGAAGAAGATTGGAGGATTTCCTATCATCCCCGAATTGCCCAGAAGAGAATATAAAAGGAAGGATCATCCTATATTGGAATACTCAGGGCTGGTTGAGGATTGGGAAGAAATTGTAGAAATATCCTTACAAGAAGTTGTACTGCCTTTGAATCAAGAGGGCCCAGATACTCCTCACAGTTCTCCTGCTCACACTCCTATTTGCTCACCTCCTCACTCTCCACCCATACTCATGGCAGGAATAAACACAAATCAACCACCCAACCCACCGAATCCACCACCTGCCTGGAGAGCCAGATCACCTTTAAACCTAACACCTCCATTACATGATTTACCTCAATCCTTTGAAAAGATGCTTCCCAAATTCGACCCAAGTGAAAATATACTAGTAGACTACCACTTGCAAAGTTTCTATTTGGCAATAGAAGGGTTAAGGGCTGGGGAATATGAAGATGTAGTTTACAGAATTTTCCTGCACACCCTTAAAGGAGTTGCTGCATCGTGGTACTTTGGTTTGCCTGCGAACTCTATCCCTGATTGGGATACCTTCGAGAGGATTTTTAGAAGTAAGTATGCAACCCAGAAGACTCATGTAGCTCTTATGAAAGGACTATGCACCTTGAAGAAAGAGAGAAAGGAAAAGGTCCACAGTTTCACTCAAAGGTTTGCAGCATATCTCAAGAATTTTTCTAAAGCTGACAAGCCTACAGATAAATTCCTGATTGAATATTATACCTCAGCTCTGGGACCCGAGTTGGCCATGTTCGCCAAGATTAAGGCCAATCCCACTTTAGCAAAGACCTATGAGGAGGCAGAGGAGGATGAAAGGGAAAGTATTGAAGATTATCCAGAACGATCAGGAGAAAAAAGTGTGGGAAGGAAAGCCTTATTGTTTACCAATCCCAAGGAAGAGTAATCACCAGATTTTGAGAGTATGGAAAAAATGATGCAGAAGCTTTCTAACATAATCATAGACTTGGAGAAATAAAAGGAATCCCAAAAGTTCTACAAGCCCTATTCCAAGAAATGGGAGGACAACAGTCAATCCCAACCCCCTCTGCACAATTCGGCATCTATGAATTTAACAGAGGTAGGAATGGACAATTTTTTCACTTTCCACCAACAACCTCACTTTGAGAAGAACTATCCTCAATGGATAAACTCGATCACATTAGTGATGAATCAGCTGTTGGACTCTAAATTAACAGAAGATGGAGAGGAGTAAAGAAAAGACAGTAATACATCAACGAAAGAACAAGAGGATGAGACCATGGTTCTATGGAACTTTGTTTCATTATTTGATGTTGTGGAGGAAAGAAATTGGGATTAAAAGGACGTCGTGGAAGTGAATGTAACAACAAGAATCCAAGGGTTGGTGAAAGAAGACAGTGTCATGCTCCCAAAGATTAAAAGGTTGCAAAAAAATGTTAAGAAATTTCAAAACAATTCCTCAGCTGATAAGATTCCTGAATTCACCATTACCAGCCAAGTTCCTAGGCAGAATAGTATGTATGCCAAGCCCCAGGAAGAAAAAATGAACGTTGATAAGCCACATCCCACTGAACCATAGATGGATTATGATATTGTGGAGGATATAAAGAAGATAAGAGCGAATATCTCATTATTTGAAATGTGTAAGGTGCCGTAGCAGAAAGAAAAACTTTTAAAAGTGCTTGAAGCAGTAGAGGAGAGGCTGCCCACTGACAATCAACCTAAGGAAGAAGAAGAAATCAGGGAAGCAAGCATTGGGGGTATGTCTACGAACAAGAATACACCTTTCCTCCTCACTTTTGAAATTTTTAATCACAACACACATAATTTCCCGGTAGACTCAGGGGCATCAGTTAACGTCATGCCAATATCAGTCTGTAAAAGGATAAATGGACAGCCTAAGCCATCCTCTTGGAGGGTTGTTCAGTTGGATAGGACTAACGTGAAAGTAATTGGGGAAATGGAGGATGTCCTAGTCCACCTATCTTCATATGATAAAGTGTGCCAAGTTATTGACATCGTAGTGGCTGACATACCAGACGCTTATGGGCTTGTTCTAAGCAGGGACTGGTTGGCTAAACTAAACAAATATTTTGCCTCGGATTGGTCGCATCTGTGGCTGCCTTATAAAGGAAGCCCAAATCAAATTAAAATCTTGAGGGAGCCTCACATGAAATACAACGTTACTCAACTTGAGGAAAAGAACAAACCAGTGGATTCTGTGTTGGGAAATTATTTTATTGAATGGAACCAGGAAATTACCAAGCAGAAGAAGCTAGCAACATGTCAGATGCTCAGCCTGATCTCCTTCGATTTTCATAGGCTAATGAAATCGACTGTAAAATAGTAAACTTAGTGGTAGAATTAGATTCTCATGAAATAGTTAGCGATTTTTCGACATTGTTTTTTGATGGTTCTAAGACATTAGAAGGGTCAGGGGACGACTATGTCCTGATTGAACCCAATAAGAATAAACATTTTCTTTCATGCAGATTAGAGTTTGAATGTACAAATAACACAGCTGAGTATGAAGCATTGGTCCAAGGTTTAAGGAAAGCAATCGAATTAAAGGTAAGTAATCTGAAAGTTTTTGGAGATTCTGAAATAATTGTAAAATAGATTCGGAATCAAATACATTGTATTTCTCCTCACTTAAAGGCTTACCAAAATGAGGTATGGGACCTACTCAAATGTTTTAACGCATTTAATATTATATCAATTCAAAGACTTAAAAATGCAGCAGCTGACTTGTTGGCTACATCAGCTGCTAGGCTTGTGCCCACTAATAATCGATGCTCCATTGAATTGCTTTTCAAGCCCTCAGTCCCTGATATGATTACCTACCTACGAGTGTTTGACAATGATCAGCAGATTATAGAATTCTTAACAAATGACGAGGTATTTAAAGGGGCGATTATAGATGATGAAGAACATCAGGCTGAGCTGAAATATGATAATTTCATCCCTAAAGGAGTCAGAACCTTAGAAATAATGTTCAATTTAAATGAAAAATTTAGAAGACCAGCAAACGTAAATACTCACAGCTCATCTCTACAATTCGAATTGATAAATTTAGGAACCGAGACAAATCCTAAATATGTGAACCTTGGCAAATGTTGTTCACCAACGGAAAGATATAAGTTCATCAGTCTTTTTAATCAATATAAAGATGTTTTCACCTAGACATATGCATATCTGAAGACATATGACACTAGTATCATCCAGCATGTTATCCCCATCAAATCTGGAGTCAAACCTTATCAACAACCTTTAAGGAAATGCACCCAAAGTTGGAGCCTCTAATCCAAAGTGAAGTTAAAAAGTTATTGGATGCTAGAATAATTTTTAAGGTCAAACACTCTGAATGGGTCTCAAATCTAGTACCACTGAGGAAAAAATCTAGAGAAATCAAGTTGTGCGTGGATTTCAGAAATTTGAATCGCGCTTCGGATAAAGACAACTATCATGTTCCAACCATGGAGAAACTACTACAAATGGTCTTAGGTTCTGAACTATTTTCTTTATTAGATGGATTCTCAGGCTACAATCAAGTATTAGTAGCTGAATAAGATAGATTGAAGACAACATTCAGGACCAGGTGGGGAACCTTCGCCTACCGAAGAAATCCTTTTGGGCTTATAAACACTGGAGCTACGTTCCAGAGGGCTATGGACATAGCTTTCCGTGGTTTGATTGGTCGTAGTGCTGTAGTGTATCTAGATGATATTACGATATTCTCAAAGAGGAGAGAAGAACACATGTTTCATCTAAGGTATATTTTTTAACGCTATCAGAAATATGGTATCTCACTCAATCCCAAGAAGTGTGTGTTCGCTGTTACAGAAGGCAAGTTGCTAGGTCACGTAGTTTCAAAGAAGGGAATATCTATAGATCCGGAAAGGATCAAGGTCATTGAACAGATTCCCCTGCCCCATAATAAAAAGGGGATGCAATCATTTATGGGAACAATAAACTTTGTGCGAAGATTTTTGCCAGATTTTGCTCAAATTATCAAACCTCTGCAGCAAATGGTGAAGCAAAGTGCACAATTCAAATGGACTGAGAATGAGAAGAATGCATTCAGCAAGATTAAAACTATTTTTGTACATGCACCCTCCCTAAGAATCCCATATTTCGATAAAGATTTTATTCTGTATACTTTTGCATCTGATGATTCGCTAGCAGCTGTGCTTACTCAGAAGGAAGATGGGGGGATGAATTCCCAATATATTTCATGAGCACTGGTCTACAAGGGGACAAATTAAATTACCCAGCTATTGATAAACAAGGTTATGTAGTATTCAAAGTAGTAAAACAATTCAGGCCCTACATATTGAAAAATCGAACCAAGGTGATCGTCCCACACCCCGCTGTGAGGTCCCTTTTTGTACAGAAGGAGTTAGGAGAAAGAAGGGGTAATTGGGTAACAGCTCTTCAAGAGTATGACCTCGAGTTCAAGCCAGCTTCTATAGTGAAAGGGAAAGGGTTGTGCAAAATAATGACTGAAAATAAAAACAATGAAGAACATGTCTGGGAAGACGAGGCTGAATTACATTTGATGGATGTATGTCCTCTATTCACAGCCCCCAAATCTTGGTATAGAGACCTCATGCATTACCTCCAAACAGAAGTGTTTCCAGAACATTGGAATTCTAAGCAAAGAAGAGCGCTGTATCTTAAATCATCCTCCTATCAAATTGTTGACGGAATATTATTCAGAAAAAATTACGACGGAGTTCTCCTTAGATGCTTAGAGAAAGAAGACGCGAAGAAGGTAATGACAGATCTGCATGACGGGCCTATTGGGGGACATTTTTCAGGAGATACTACATCTCACAAAATTCTCAAAGCCAGTTACTATTGGCCCATGCTTTTCAAAGATGCACACGCCCATGTCAGGAAGTGTGACATTTGTCAAAGGTGTAGCGGAAGACAATCTAGAGCAGCTGGACCACTGAAGCCTGTGATGATCATGGATCCGTTTGAGTAATGGGGGTTGGATATTATTGGGGAGATAAAGTCGAACTCTTCCCTACAACACAAGTATATTCTGACCGCAACTGATTACTTCACTCGCTGGGTCGAAGCCATCCCACTGCGCAAAATAAATGAGGACGCGGTCATCAACTTCCTACAGGACCATATTATGACCAGGTTTGGAGTTCCAGTTTCTTTAGTTTTTTATATTGCTACTTATTTTTCCTCAATAAAATTAACTGCTTTTGCTCATGAGAAAGGGATTAAGTTGCATTACTCTACTAATTATTATCCACAAGGAAATGGCTTAGCCAAATCCGCCAACAAAAATCTAATTAGGATTTTAAATAAGATTGTGATAGAAAACCAGAGGAGTTGGCACTCAGCGTTACCAAACGCCCTTTGGGCTGATAGAGTCACCCCCAAGTCTTCAATAGGAGTGTCTCTGTATACCATGGTCTATGGTAAAGTATCCATTCTTCCCCCCAATATCATGCTACCCTCTTCCATAATAGCTCAAGAATCTAGAGGGTATGATAATGAAGTCTTGCAAATGAGGATATATAATCTCCTGAAAGCAGAAGAATCTCGATCTAAAGCCAGAGAGCTCTTTAAGAAACAACAAGAGGTGATTAAAAGATGGTTCGATAAACACAAGGCAGGAACAAAAGACTTTGAAGTGGGAGATTTGGTTCTCAAATGGGACCACCCCCATGATAAGAAAGGAAAACACACGAAATTCCAGCAATTGTGGGTAGGTCCTTTCTAGATTGCGGCAAAGCTTGGCCCTTCAACTTATACGTTGCAAGATTTACAAGGGTGGAAAGAGAACTTGCTAGTAAATGGCTTAGTTCTCAAACCTTATTTTTCCTAATTTTTGTTCTTCTTTTTTGTATATAAATAACCTGGCCTGACCTTTGTCTTTGAGTCATGAGTTTTTAGTTTCTTTTAGTTTAAATTTCTACCGATTTCAATAAAACCCGTGGTTGCATGGGGAACATCAGAATTTGGACTGATCAAAGTTCTTAAGTGTAATACTGTATATTGTCATTTATCTAAAAGAACTTCTTCCATTTTAGCAGTTTTCTCAAATAGTTGTGTACACATTGAAGTCCTGCTTAACCCGTGTGAAATAAACCAGAATCAAAGGGTCTAGAATACTATTTTGAGGATCCATCCATGTCACATTTAAAATGTCTTAGGGAGTGACAACAAAGGTCCCATGGAAAGAAGCAAGGTAAACAGTATATTAGATACAAATGATCCCATGCCAAGAAATGAATGCCAAAAGGCAAACAAGAGTCAAAAACTCCTATGAAAGCAATATATATCAAAATGAATGTGGAATCATATAAGTACTACATCGTCGAAAGCTCCTCTTCATCCGTGAGCTGAAACATGAATACACCTCTCACACAAAAGGACACTTGGGATAGAGGAGCCTGAATTAAAATTCAGAAAGAAAGGCATAAAGGAAGACTCATATGAAAAGGACAAAAGTCCAAAAGCACGAAAAGTGCTAAAGTGGCATGGGAATGAGGAACAAATGAATATTTATGTTTACCATATGCTGCAATCCTGTGGTGTCCAAGCTAACAGCTACCCGAATACAAAGGTAACAATGAAACTCATCTTTAGGCCTCAAAAGAGTTATCTTGACCTGAGAAGTCCTGGTTTCCACTCTCCCCAAATCGGACTATAATAAATTATTGAAAGCACATATAGTTGCCATTCAAGAAATCCAGATAGCTGGAAGAATTCAATAAACTCATTTGTTGTTAAACAGTCTATCACTCAAGGAATATTCATCCAGAGATCTAAGTTCGCCAAGTAATCACCAATTGTTGCAGCTGCAACTGTTTTCCCCAATTTTTTTCAAATTTGGTCCCCCTCATGATTTTAATGTTGCTTCTAATCGTCTAGATCCATGAATTTTTGGGTCATGCTTTAATTTTGGATCATCTTGAAGTTTAACTCTCATCCTATTCTCAGAAGTGTCTTATGTTTATAATGACTGTGGGTCACGGATCTTGTTTTCTTTTTTATTTGCCACTCGAAGACGAATCGGACCATTTGTCCTTTGTGAAACCGTTGTTTCAGAACTAAAATAGTTTCGACCGTTGCCAATTTTTTAAAGTCTTAAACACTTAGCATTTTTTATTGATCGGAGGTTGTTGCCCATTCATTTTCCACTGTTGCGGGTCCCAAAACAGCTAAGCACCTGAAAGGTAAGTGTTCCACCCACCGATGCATGTCGGTCTTTTATTCATGTGTTTATAGCCTTTTCCCTTCCGCCGTTGCGGCTGTGCAAAGCATTTGTCTTCCGATGTCATTGTCTTTACGACTCCCGAATGGAATCTTTCCCACCCACATTTTAGTTCATGACTTTCCCGATGCCGATAGGTTTTAAATGGTCAGGGTGCCCGTCGCCTGTTGAGACCCACTTGTGCGGATTTAAATAAAGTCTACCCAACCGATGTTTTGTGCTCCGAGCCGCCGATGAGTTTTATTTTTCCGTCATTGGAGAAGGTTTCGAACTCGCGTATGGATGAGATGGTGGTGCCAGCCCTTGTTAGGGTTCTCATAGCAGTAGTGTTGTACATGGCTTCTCTTGATGCTTGGCCGTTTTGGGTTGATATAATTTGACGGTTTTTTTTTTTTGAGAATGTAATCCCAATAAATGATGCATGTCGTTCAATTGCAGGTGAACTCAAGAGGATGTTCAAACTACCATGGTGCGAAGGCATAGCTGGTCAAAAGGTGGCAGAAGGAAGTTGGGCAGTTTTGGTAAAGGTCTAAATGAAACTGACATGATGATAAGGAGGGAAAGCGAAGTAGAAGGCAAAACCAATAGCAACAAAGGCGCAGACCTGGAAGGTCTATCAGTTCCTCAATGGATCATGAGTGCGCAAAGAAAAAATAAAAAATAGGGATATGAAACATTTTGAGGGACCGAAAGGTCACACGTTTGGGGGGCAGCCCAAGCAGTCAACCATTTTTTAGTTTAAATATTTGAAAGTTAGAAAGGATAGGGGCTTTTTTCCCCTAGAGAAACTTGTAAAAGATCGCTTGTAAGAGGAACTATTTCGTTTTACAACTAGGAATTGCAAATTTTACCTATTAGAGAAAGTGCTATGTGGAATGTATCAATATGATTAAATGAACAATGTTGAAGGGGAACTATTTCGTTTTCAAATGTGTTTCATTAATCGTGATGTTGTTCTAACTTTCTGAACCTATGTTCTTGTCTGAATGTTCTCCAGTATATTATGTGATGTTTTCCACTGTGAGTAATGGGTTTTGTTTTAACTAATTATGAGCTATCTTATCATGTATTCTTTTCATGCATGTTTATATGTTTGGTTATAAGAACAACTATCTTTGATTTTCCATAACACATGGACAGTGTTGCATTACTCAAGAATTAATATCTAGCTCTCTAGAGATAGTTTAGTTAGTAATTTATTTTCTGAAAGTCTATGTGATTTAGATGCTTGTGAGTTCTAAGACGAGAGGTAAGAACCTGCGCATCACTTTGTGAATACTCCTGGCATTCTTATCACCCTGCATGTTAATTAGGCACGTGCATATCATACTTTAAGTCAAAAAATACAAAATATATACGGTGGACCAGGCCGCAAATGGTAAACCCTTTTAGTTTTGTTACTTGACCTACGGTAGCCGAACCACAAACCGGACGGATTCCCTACACCAAACAGTCACGGGCTAGTTGGGAACATTGACTGGGGAGAATCCCTTGCTGTTGTTGCCTGCGAATTTCCAGGCCTCAACAGTACCAATCTTAATTGACTGATTAATAAGAACATAACTGTTAAATAACTCTGAATGTCAAAGAAATCATATTATATCTGTATATTTGTCTTGTTGCATGAAATATTATTTGTATCAGCTAGAATTTAAGTGTTTTGGTTATAGTACATGTGCAGCCTATGCATGTACTGGCCATGCATGCACACCTCACACATGCATGCTAGTATGAATATACAATTATGTAATATGTCAGATAATCACATAAGTTGTAATAAGCAACCAAATATTTGTGTATTGATCAATTCTGATAATGGATGTTTAAGTCGTTAGGGCATGTGGATGAATGAGTCAACAAAACTATTCGTTAATTGTGTAAAACAATTAAGAGAAGTATTGTCCCTATGAAATATTAATTGAAAAACATTAACCTTGGATAGTTGGATGGGTTAACTAAGTAATTGTGATTTATTTAAACCTGTAAATGTACCTTATTTGTTAAGAAACAATGTAATAGATTAGTGCGAGGGGACTTAACAATAAACATAAACATGTCGATGTTATTATTTCAATCAATTAATAATAATACTACAATTAATTATTTATTGATTAATAATATTAATTTTTTTTTTTACTGTTATTATTATCTATTATTGTTATTGTATATTATTAGTGTTTATTATTAGTACTTATTATTAAGTTATTAATAACATATAATAATTGACAATACTATTATTACCATTATTTAACCATTCAGCATAATAATTAAACAAATAATATTGGTGTCATTTTATGTCAGTTGGTTATGTTTTAAATTTAACACGTTCAATTCAATGGGATAAGCATTTAGTAATTTCCCACCATCTCATCAGGGGTGAAGAATTGTACAATTCAAGAAAATTTATTAATGTACAACAAATGTCTTAAATAATCTAAACTAGTTGGACTACCCAAGAAAGGACTAAATAATACTTATTATTTTAAATATGAAGGAGGCAGTGGAAGAAGGCAAGGCGGCGGAAAAAAAGAGGGGAAGGAGGTATAAGGAGGGGGGTCGAATGGTTGAGAAGGGGGATTTTTTTTGGAGAGTATTTTGGGAGAGAATTTTACAAAAGAAAAGAGGAAAGAAGGTGTTGGAATAGAGGGGGAAGAAAACTTGAGGAGCTCAAGAGAAAGAATTACACTCAAGAAACAAGGAAGTTGCTATCGGGTTTATCGGCACATGGGCTCGGGGGCTAGGAAACCTGTCGGTTTCCTAGGGCCAGCAGGTTCAACGCTGGTTGGCAGGGTGGATCATCCTAATTGCCATCAAGGCTCAGACCAGGGAGAGGAAAGGCTATAGGAGTAAGGATTCAAGGATTATCTTCAGCTTGCTTAAAGTTCAGGTATTTTTCTGTGTAACCCTCTCATTAATGCACAAATAAATGAATGAACGTGTCAAAAAATCAGAATAAGAATAAATGTCATTTTGTTGTAAATAGTTAATATCCAGTAAATAGCTAATAGCCAAACTGTTAGATGTTAAATTCTTGTGTTAAAAGAACAAATTTTATTTTATCATTTTCTACTAAGTACTCCGAAACTAAAAATACTTACATGAAGGAGAGTTAGACAAACTTGCAAATAAACAAACACCCACAGACCCATATACATATTGAAAATGTTATTTACATGCTTTAGAAAGAAAAGAGGAAGGTTACATATTTGGACTTGGTGCTCTGCCCAGTAAGCAAAGCACTATAGGAAATTTATGGAGGTCAAATTCGAATTTGGGGACTTACCCATTTTTGGAAAACGTTTTTTTGGATTCTTGGGCAAGTAAATGTCTTCCCAAAACATTATTCACCAACTCATTTGCTTCCTCATGCAGCTGGAGATAGTTGGGGAATTCTCCCTCGCGTTTTTGTTGTTTCCTTCATTTTTCCCATGGCTGGGAATTCGATTTGGGCAATGCTCAATGGTTGGGATTATCCTTGGGTGTTTTTGTTGTGGTTTTCCTCATTGTCATAGCTGGGAAATCCCATTTTTGTTTTGTTCTGTGAATGTGCAGAAGTGATTCATGTTTTGGGGGTTTCAAGAGGTCATTTTTGGTCTTCCTGAGGTAGTTGAGCTTGTTGTGCATTTTCCCCATGGTTTCCTGATGTTTTCCTCACTATTCCATGCCCATGAATTCATTTTTTTGTTTCTTAGTGGCTAGGGAACCAAGATCTCCTGTTTTGGGTGTGAATGATGGTCGTTTTTGCTATGACAATGCTAAGAGACATTTTTTGAGATTAGGTTTTGATTTGGGGGTTGGTGGTGGCCAAATTTCCTCCATAATGTACAAGAACATTTCCTAAAAGTGTATTTTCTCTTCCAAGGTGTTCTTCCCCTCATCCATTTTGTTTTGGTTACCCATAAATTTTTTGCTCATATACAGTAGTTGTGTGTGGCTATGTTTTGATTAATTGGTTGACTTTGTGTGATGCAAAGTTTTTGCTTGGATGATTTAGTCCAAGAGACCCATCTATTAGAGGGTATGACAGTGTTTGGGTGTGATTGTTGACTTAGTGAAGTAAGTCCAAGGAACCCTTATGCTATTGTCTTATTTCCGTAGTAGCCTGATAAACCCAAATGTATTTTTGGCTTGGATGGGTTTTGATATGTATTTGGCTATGTGTATGAGATTGTTTTTCCTTAGTTCCTTTTGGAATCATGCCAAGCTCAGGGGTGGCAGTGGTTTTGAGAGATTGATGAGAACACTGGCCTATGGTTGGGTGGAACGTTGCAGCAACGTAGATAGTTATGGGACAATGCAATTACAAGTATTTACTTTTATTCTTGTGCTTAACCTATGCAAACTATTGTTTTATGTTTTTAATTCAATGCATGTTCATGTTTATGTTCATGGGGCTATCTTTCCTGTTTGACAATAGCAGTGCCATAGTCGCATCCTCTCCATTGTTAGTATGAGGGGTGGGGACGTGACATTGATTTTCTTATTTTCCTAGAGTTTAGAATGCTTTGATTTAATTTCAAAATATCTTGTGCATTTACAAATATTTTAGTTTAAAAAACTTAAGCTCCTATAGATTAATAAATGTCTTTTCATATCATGAAATGCAAAGTTAGGGTTTAATGATGTATTGCCTATGTTTAACACAAGATGGAAATGCAACTCATCATTCATATGCATGCGCATTTCTAGATCGCCAAGGTTAGGTTTATGTGTAGGGTTACCAAACAATCATGAAGTTGATTACTTTTTGGGGTTTGTCCCTGTTAGAGAGCCGACAACTGGCTCTAAGTCACACCGGGAGAAACACTTGTACCACTCCACATTCTAAAATCATTATGAACCTAATACTCTATACTTTGTCAGTTTAGGATGATATGGTGGTTAATCTACAAGGAGGGATTTTTATGTTTTCTTCTCATGGTTCTGTTTCTAGTGCTACATCTACAACTTTGAATTCAGTTATGGAGTTGGAAAGAAAACCTTGTCCTAGTGGTCAGGTACTCTGAATCAAACACAGAATGTTAAATGGATGCATAAAATTCCATCAGTTGTTGAAAAGGTGAAGGAAGTGGGAAGGTACAAATGATTTTTTAAATAATTGGTGAATATCGCATAGAGGTTACAAAGTTGTTTTGCCAAAATTCTAAGGGATCAACTATGAAGGTTGGTCAACTCGATTTTGAAGTGATAGAGGAAACTATTATACAGGCTATTGGTATCATTCGTGAGGGTGAAAAGTGGTACAAGAGATAGTAAAATGATGAAAATTATAGTCAGTTTCTTCTACCTACACATAAAAACCCTAACTGGAGCCAAGGGATTCAAAGGGATTTTTCAACTTGAGGAATGGTGTGATGTTTTACACATCATTGAAATATATGTGACATGTGAAGGAAGATTCTCAACCATCTATCATTGCCATATGTGTTTTATGCAGCAGATATCAGGTACAAATAAATTAAACCTACCTTATTACTTGCTAAAATTTTTAGGTAAAATAGCCATTAGGGTTCGGAATCACCCTGATTCTTCTAGCAATAGTATTTTTCACCAAGCCCTGGTCAAACTATTCATTTCTCAATATTTAGAGAAATATGAAATATCTTGGTCTCATTTTTTAATCTGTTCGGGTTTAAAAATTGAGTTTAAGGAAGGGAAAGAGGGTAAAAGAAAACAAAACCCTACTAGGAAAAGGACCGTGAAGATTCTTGCTAGTACAGAGGAAGATAATGGGTCAGATCCTTTGTATAAAAATTAAATCGAAGACCACCACATAAATGAAGTTACTGAAAAGGAAATAAATATTCAAACACCTACTATAGTTGAACAAAATAAGCCTAAGGCGTTGAAAAATTGCAGTTTAGTCATGAATCCTGTTGATAAAATGGAAATAGTTAAGAAAAGACCAGACCTTGATTTTTCTCATAGTAAACCTTCAAAACCTACAGAATGTTCATCTAATCCAATTAAAGTATATTTCAGGCCAAAGACACGACCTGTAAATAAGTTGATATTGAATATGAAAGAAATGTTATATCCAAAGATTAAGAAAGATCAGATTATAAGTGTCAGGATTCCTCAAGTGATGATGAAGAAGAAAAAATTCAAATAAGTTAGAATCATCATTAAATCAAGTTCTAAATGATATTGACCAAATTTTGAGAAAGGTTCCAAATCTATTTCCCAAGAATTGTCCTTACAATTTTAATGATGAATATCTGAAAGAAAATACATTGATTTTTGAAATTGAGATGGGTGACTCATCAAAAAGGAAAACACATTTCAATGAAGAAATTGTTACATATTTCAATAAGGAAAATATTGCAGATGAAGATTCAGAGGATGTTATGAAAGAATTTGAACAGGATAAACAAAAAATAGAAATTGTTCATTTCATATTTCAAAATGAACATACGGATTAGATTAATGATGATCTAATGAAAGACAACATGGTGTTAAAGCAAGACCTACAGGAAGTAAATAAAAACTACTCATAGTTAGTACAGTTAGTAGAAGAGGCAGTAAAAAGAAGGAAAGTGGTGCATGAGCAGAATGTGCAGCTTGTTAAAGATAAAGAGGAGATCAAAAAGAGGTTGAGTCAGATGCATAAGGAGTACAACAGGTTGCAAAGAAAGGCAGATGTGCTAGATGCATTAGCTATGTTGGCTGAGGAAGATATAAGACTTTGATATGATCTCTAGTTTAATATAGAATTGACACTTGTCATACTTAACTAGATTAGTTATTTCCAGTTAGATACTTTTTTATTTTTGGAATTTAAATCCTTAAAAGGTAAATCTACAAAGAAACTTTTGATCTTACCTTTTTCCTATATATTGTAATATTTCAGTTAAACAAAGGGAGGCACATGAGGGCCGACATATCTTGGGAGCTTGTATAGTTGTGCAATACTTTATCTGTGTAAGAACTTCTTTTCTTGATGAATGAATTATTATATATTTGGATCTAGGTTTTAAAATTTATATCGTGTTGATATTTTGTGGTTCTGTTTGAACCCTTGTCTACATTTTTGTTTATATATATGTTTTCTATATAGATTCCTGTGTTGGCAAGTGGATGTTTATGCTTAAATGATGTTTGAAATGTAATTTTGAGCACCTATACTTTTACATATGATGCATTGAATGAAGTGTTTGTTTAGTCTTTGTGTTTACATACTTTGAAACCTATCTCCAGTATCCCGAAAAGTTGTACTGTTGTTCCTTTTATAAAATCTTGTCCTTATGCATGTATTATTTGATGTTTTCATATTTTTGTGTCTCTGTACTTATTTTTATACTCTTGAATTTTATATTGTTATCCATAAAATCACACAAACAGTCTTTGATTTTTGAGGGGCCTAGACACTGGTACCCTGTAGTCTAGTTAGCAGACTTTAGGATAAACATCTTTTGGTGACCATACTGGGGAAGAAGCATACAACTTCTTCCTTAGTTTAATATTGATAGATCTGATTTGTAGGGTGAACATAATCAGTGAATGGTTTTATAGACCAGAATTTTCACCTGTTTTAAATAAGGAAAGCAACTATGGCTACTAAAAAATATGGGACTAGGGAAAACCCTTCATCTCCTCTACATCCAAGAGTCCCATATCCCGAGCAAATACTGAGGGATGCTATGAAACAATTGATTTCTACTTCATCATGAAGATTTAGGTATCCTTGATCCCTAGAAATACCTTATCCTTCACAGTTTTCTTCTCCTTATACTGATCCACAAGCTGAAAAGGGTAAAGAGGAACAAGACTTGTATTTTCCTGTTACTCAAATTGATAATTTTCTGGTCTTCACAAATCCTTTGTTGCTTGAAGACGTTAAAATTAAGTTTCTACATACAGGAGGTTTTTATTTAAAAACTCAAGTTTCACCTTATATTACTCTTACAAGTAGGGTCCCACTTCATCAAATCAAGTTCAGGAATTCTCCTCCTTCATCAAACCAATCTAGTTCAGGCCAATCTAGTTCAAACGAATCTAATCCAATCCCATCTAGTCCAAAAATGGTTGCTCAGCTTCCTGACTATATGGACTATATAGTTGCTTCTAGGTATGCCACATTGGTAATGTATCATCCCCTTCACTCTTTACCTAGGGGATACTATCAGAAATATCTCCCTAGGTTTGATGGTGAAGGGGATATAACAGTAGAAGAGCATTGGAATCCTTTCTTTATTTATGTTGACAATCAAACTATTGAAGCCAAGGATGTTTGGATGTGAATGTTTGTCCAAAGCTTAGACAAAGAGGTAAGGAAATGGTTTAGGTAATTACCTGCAGGATCAATAGATGCCATAGAAGAATTAGAGGAAGTGTTCATGAAATAGTGGGGCGATACAAAAGAATTCCTTTATTACATCACTGAGTCCAGGGCTTTGAAAAGAAAGAAAAATGAATCAGTTGTTGACTTTTCAAAATGCTTCAATAATATGTATAGCAAAATACCAGCAAAAATTAAGCCTTCAGAGACCTCTTCTAAACTCACATATGCAAACTCATTTGATTCTAAGTTTTCTTTACTTCTAAGAGAAAGAAGGTCAGTGACCTTGATTAATATGCAGGAAGTTGCATTAGAGGTTGAATCAAACGTGTTGGCATCAGGTAATATTAAAGAACAATCAGAATACTTAGATCAAGATAAAAATAGTAAGAAGGAAATGCCATCAACTTCTATGGGTAAGTCATCAGACAAAATCGATGAAATGAATAAGTTAATTAAAAATTTGTCTGCAAAAGTCAACAGATTAGAAATGGAGAATAAAAATTTAAGTCGTCCTTTGCAACAAGGAAACCCTAATCAGTTTAAATGTCCTTTTGTGCCAATATTTATGCCCAAAGAAAGGAGGAATAATGGCATTCAAAGAGAGAGAAAAGATAATGAGAACCAAAGAGTGCAAATCCCTTTCCAAATAATTTGATGAATGAAGAGGAGGAAGTTGGGTTAGAATATGAATATTTGGATCAGAATATTAATCATCTTGAAGAATAATCATATGAAATTTTTCTTACTAAATATCAGTACCAAAATTCTGAATTTTTTGATGATTTTATACTTCTCCAATTGATATTTATCAGACAGATCCCAAAAAGTCATATAATCTAAGATCGGGTGCTAGACAGGTTGCTCAAATTCCTAAAAAGAAGGTAGCTTATCCTACCAAGCAATGGCCTGATCCATCATTAGAAAAGAAACGGAATCACAGGATTAATAAAGCTAAGGTCACGGAGTTGGAAGAAGTCAATAAGAGTAATCAGGGTTTCAACTTTGAAAATGAATTGATTAAGGTTAAGATTCCTATCCCATTGGCAGAGTTAATGAAAATAACTTCATTTAAATATCATTCCTATAGGATGCTAAAATCATAGGCTAATGAAATCCCTTCTGATGCTATAAACCTACATGATTAGCATCCTACCATTTTTGTTGGTTCTTCCTCACCTGACAAAGTTGAAAATAAATCAGATTTTCCTCCTCCTTTCTATATACTACCTTAACATTTCATGAGAAAATTTTGCACAACTGTTTGTTAGACTCTAGATCTTCTCAAAATAGTATTCCCAAACTTGTTATGGAAGCCCAAGGTATGAGCGTTACCAGACCTTATCATGATTTATTTGCTTTTTACTCAAGAGTAGTTCAGTGTTTAGGACTGATAAAATATCTGGTTGTCAATCTTGCACAATTACCTATGAAGAGTGTTATGATGGATGTGGTTGTTACTGATATTGCACCTAAGTTTGTCATATTTATCTCAAGATACTGGGAAAAAAGAGTGGGAGGTACTTTACAGATAGATTTTTCCTATGCTACTATTCCAATATTTGGGGGATAATAAAGGAGGTTGTACAGAGAAGTGAAGGTGGCTTACTTGGTAAGTGACAGCAATAATCCAGCAAATGATCCAATCTATGCTGTGGAAGAAGACTTGGGATCCTGTATGTTGCACTTGAGCAATGAAGAGACATCTGGTGTTTTGCAAGTAGAAAAGGAAGTACCATTTAATCATAATACTAAAAAACAAGATGAATTATGGCAGATGTGCTTTGATGGTTCTTCATCTAAAGAGGGAGCGGGAGCTGGAGTTGTTCTAATTTCTCCTAGAGGGGAAAATATTTGGCTGATGGATAAATTGGAATTCTAGACAACAAACAATACAGCAGAATATGAAGCATTAGTAATGGGACTAAGAGTTGAAAAGGATTTGGGAATTCAACAGCTGGTTGTTTTTGGTGACTCTAAGTTAGTGGTTCAGCAGGTCAAAAATGTTTATCAGGTAAAGCAGCAGTTGTTAAAAGTGTATAGAAATAAAGTATGGTACTTAATGGATAATTTATTGTCAGCATTCAATATTTCTTTCATTCCTAGATATCATAATGATACAACATACTCTTTGTCTCTAACAGCAACACTTTTCAAAATACCTGTCACATACCCCAATTTTGTAAAATTATGCAAATTGTTTTATTATATTTCTGATACATTATGTTAAACTTAATCCTAAGTAGGGATTGATGACTCGGTAGAGTCAACAGTAATGGAGTGTAATTCAGAATATTTTATTATTAATAAATAAATTATGGAGACAACAGCATGGGAGAGCTGTTAAAAAGAGGTTACTGGTTAAAGTGGTGGATGGAACTAGGTGGAAAGGCAAAAGACAAGTGGTAGCATCCTCAAACCCTTCCTAAGTTGCAGGTGGAAACTTCCCTATATTTGGGGTCATGATTCCCCAAGAAAGTGGAATAAGAGCAAGTGGCTCATTAAATGACAGTTAACCCAAAAAAGACCTAGGAAATCTTTTAAAAAGTACTCAATGAGGAGAGCTGAGGCTGCTCAGTTATTTTCCAGAGAGAATTCATTCAGGTGAATGTTATTCAGGAAATCCATTGAGGAAGAGGGAAATACAGTAAGGAAGTTGTTTTAGGAGGATTGCTGCAGTAACTTGACTTTATTACAGCTTTTTGGGATGAGAGAACTGACTGATAGTTCTGAGTTAATACTGAGTTTGAAGACTGGTATCTGACTTTGCTGCACCTAGTTCCAGCCATGGAGACCAGAGCAAGCTCGGGGGTCCTGAGAAGTCGCTGTCTGAGTGCTCTCCAGGAGTTGGTAGGGAGGAACGACCTCCCATTGTTGTTGTTGTCCACAGCTTAAACAGGTTCTCTCACTTATTTTTTATGTTTACTAAGTATGAATGGACGCATGTTATGTTTATTTTATATGTCTGAGGAGTTAGTCAGTTTAGTAAAGTTAGTATCTCAGAATATCAGTAGTTAAATCTGTTAAGAGTTACTGTGTTTTTCCACATCTGGGATCACCAGACCATACTCCAGCACAGTACCTCGGTATTGTGAAGTAATATCCTTCTGAACCGAGTTTCCTATTTAGTTACTTTCAGTAACTACAAGTATTTCAGGAATTTATAAGTTATTTTCTTATAGTTTAAAAAAATACTTCCTAGTACTTTATCTTTGTTTCCTGTAAATACTAGATGCATTAAAGAAAAGATAGACTCGGTATTTCTGCTGTTTAAGTACTATAATGGTTATTTTCTAGTTTAAAAGAATCTAACCTCTTAATGTTGAAAAGACAATACTGACAGTAGGATTTAATCACTTATTGGTTGATTTTACAGTTAAATCCTAGTGGTGTTAGTCTGTATTTTGATTAAGAATGCAATTATTTAATTACTGAATCTTCTTTTATTTCAGCTAAGTTTAAACAGATTTCAAAACTGTTATTCTATTTTTCAAATATGGTAAATGAATGTTATCATATACACAGGAATTTATATAGATATGTATATGAGAATAAACTTTAATATTGAATGAGTATTATGTAAAAATACTTAGGCATTATAACTAAATAAATAAACTAAACCAAACATTAGTTAACAACATTTAAAATAATCAAAGGAAACCTTCCTAAGAAGTAATATCATTATTGTAATACTAATAATGTATCTATAATGCATACATTATAATAGTAATACTTTAAGAAATAATTTGTTATTGTAATTATAAACCTAGTTTATTTATACTTGATGAATAAATAAGTAAGGATTATGTACAAAATAATTATACTCTGTATCTTACAAATTAAATAAACAATACCAGAAGGCAATAGTAAAATATAACTAGAATACAACATGCTTACAGAAATTGAAAGCCAGTTCAGAAAACTTAATAACAAGCTATTCAACAAAAAGCTGGAGAGTGCTTATCTCCAGAATTCTTTTTATAACAAGATAAATCACAGTATTTATAACATGACTAACAATAATATAAGAAAGTAGAATCAACACTTATGATGTTGGTATAAGGGTATAAACCCTACATATAACTTAAGAAGTTAATACATAACAGATAAATCAAAATACATAACCCTAATAGTATCTTTATTAAATAAACAGTTTATCAATAGTAAAATAACCCAGATATTATTTTAAAACAAAAGAAATAACAGAACAGTAAAATGCTTAAACATCGAGTTAACCATTATGGTTTAATTCATTTATTTTACTCACAGTTATAGACAGAATTTACAATTTAATTCATAATGGCAGATTAAGAAAACTGAACTTAATCTCAACTGTAAAAATTAGGGTTGAACCCTACAAGTCCAGTTTATACAAGTAAATTAAATACTAAGGGTTAAGACAATGTTTTCACTTACGGCCGCATCATAAATCCACAGTATAAGTGGTTATAAACCTATATTTTTATTTATTCCTGTACAGAGCATAGAATTAAAAATGCATGTGATAAACAAACCCAAAGATACAAGAAAACTTTATAATAAGTCATATTACAAAACTCTGGGTGAAAACCATGAACAAGTTAAGAGCACAGCAAGAGAACCAAAATGTAGAGACCGAAACCTCATCTACACGCAGGCTTACAGCCATTTCCTTTTTATATATATACAGTACTTATTTTATAGAAAATCTTAAATACAGATGAAAGGCGAATGATTATAACATCGACCGAAGCCGTAACATCCATTTACAACACAGAGTTAAACCTGGTAAGAAATTCATTTTAACATGCAGTTAAAAGACTGAACAGAGCTGAGGTTACCACAGAGTCGCTTCACTCAAAGTCAAAACCTTAACCGTCCTAACAAACCAGCAAGGAGGGAACGCCATGGTGAAAACCAGGCTTACCAGGTAAAGCTAAACGCCGAAGCTTGTGCCATCCACGCCTTAAAGAGGAGCCAAAGCTTGCAGCGAAAGAATAGTTTTAGTTTAAACTTTATTTTTTTTTATGGCTAAACTATTTCTTGAACTGGAAAGACAAAGGAATAACATGTGACTTACCGGCGATTTTGAAAGAAGTGCAACCACCGTAAACAGCCTGATAACTATGAGCAGAGGGAGCGTAAACCCTTCCCTTGTCACTGAGAAGAACTAGCTGGCAGAAGCAAAGGATATCTTCCACAATGGAAACATGGATAGTATCAAGTCGAAAGATACACTCACGCCGTGGCAGGATCGACAATGGTGTCGAAGGGAAAAACCCTAGGTTTTTCCACAACCATATGGCCGCCAACAGCAAACTACTGACTCCCACACAATGCAGTAGATGAGCATGAAGGACTGAAGCAGCATAGAAGCGGCTATCAACAGTGCAAACAGCAAATATCGGACCAGGAGGGTTCACAGAGCGACCAAGCCCGAAGGCGAGGGAGAAATGGAAAATTAGGGTTGATTCAATGACTTTATAACACCAATGCATGGCTCTGGATTGACCACGTCGCGTTTTAATATATTGCATGCAAGTGGGTCGAAGTTCTAATGTCCTACGACAGGATTTCCATTGATTGTTTTTCCAAACAAAATCATAGAATGAATATCCCTTATGGTCACTATACCATAGTTTGACCTGCCACATAATTCACAATCACAATGTTAGAACAATGCGTATTAATACTATGCATTATAAATAATAAACTATGCTTTTTCAATATTAAAACTTCACATTATAAATATCGTTCAAGAGTAAGTCTTGAAGTATTTTAGACTTAGAGGATTTGTTTTTAATTTTAAAAGTTAAGGAGATGGGTATAATGTCAAGTTATAAGTTGTTCTTAAAACTTACCACTACATTGCCATTTACCCTAGTCTCAAGTGAAAAACAAGAGATTTATCATTTATTTTAAGTCTATAAGATCATGGGTGATGTTAGGTTTAGTTGTTTACAATTCACTACTATAATGTCATTTGCTATAGTTTCGCAGAGATAGTAAAAGACTTGTTATTCTTTCTTTATGTGACTTTAACTTGTAGAATTCAAGCTTTATAACCCACAAATTTGGAGTAAGGTTACTCTAATCCATTTTAC
The DNA here is from genome assembly GCA_001517045.1 of Pseudotsuga menziesii. Classification (NCBI taxonomy): domain Eukaryota; kingdom Viridiplantae; phylum Streptophyta; class Pinopsida; order Pinales; family Pinaceae; genus Pseudotsuga; species Pseudotsuga menziesii. The sequence goes on along the minus strand of LPNX010616991.1, from coordinate 229,335 downwards.
TTGTTATTACCAATATAATAAAAATCTCTTAATAGTTATAGATTCCTTATGATAACAAGTAGATTTTTGTTATCCTTCATGCTCAAAGATTTACAAGGATGGTGTAAGTAAGAGTATGTTAGGTAGTTTATGTAAATTATTATCACTATTCTTGTTGGTAGTATAGTCTGGAAAATCATAAATGAGTTTAATCATGATAATATAGGACTAATTGTAAAGGTGCTTATAGATTTTATCAAGTTGCCAATATTGGAAATAAAAGTAGTTTTCCAATCAATGCATATCAGACAGTAAACCTGGTAATTGCTGGAAGTAATAAAAGTATATATATTGATATTTTTAACTCCAGATCCTTACAATTGAAATTACAGATCAAATCATAGTATGAATTTAAACTTGGCATGATGCAGTAACAACGCATGAGTAGAATAGGATTTGAATATGGTAACCCAGTTGTAATTACTGTGCTAGATAAGAAATAATATTTACTTCTACTTTTGCATTTCAGTAAACTCATCAAATGATCCAGTACTATATAGGGATACTTAATGCTGATGCTATAAAGGAAAATAGCTAGCTTATTCTCTAATAATTTCCAACTTCTTATCAGTAAAATATTAAAGAGAGTATAGGAAAAGCCTTACCTTTAAAAAATTGATAAACCTGGCTAGTATGCTTATACTTTTACTGAAGGATTTGGTATAGCAATTTATTATCTAATACTTTAAAGATTGGTTAGCAGCAACCTGAACATTACCTAGATATCTGTAAGGGAAAGAAAAACTACTGCATTAGCTCGGAAGCTGAGTAAGCCCAGTCTGTCATGGAAATTCCCCTTGTGGTTGCAAACAGAAAACAATCCGGAACTGACAAGAAACTCAACTTCAAAGTTAAGTGTAACAAAAGATCATTCAGTTATAATTCTGGTAACATAAACTAATCAAACAGTTAATTACTGCACTTAATAAGATTATATTCTATTTTTAAAAAAATTTAAATTTTTTGAAATTTTTGGGGTTTGACATGTGGTATCAGAGCATGGTTCAAATACTAGGCCTTGATGTGGCCCAACTAGTTTCCACAAAACAGTAAAAAAATAATGTACTAACTAGTATTTTGTTTCATGGAAAAAGCAGAAAATTTTCTTTTTCTGAATCTAACAGGCAGGTATGGAGAAGCAAGGAGAATATGCTGAGGAGGAATCTCCAAACACTGAGACAAGACAAATGTCCAGAGAACCTGTGATAGAGGAGGTAACTGTTCACTCCTCAGAGCTGATGCAGACCATAAAGAGTTTAAAGACTAAAATGGAATCAGTCAAGAAGGACAATGAACGGATTCTGAAAACTCAAGAGGAGTTAAATCAAATTTTGATGGAAAAATTTCAGACTGAAGGGAGAAGTAAAAGATCTGAATCTGAAGAAGCTACCCATCAGAAAGGATCTAAAAATATGAAATTTGCTAAAGCTGATAGCAGTTCCTCATCTGAAAGATTTAGGGAACAACAAAGCTACTACTCTACTAGTGACAGTAGCGAGGATGAACTGTATAAGAGCAAGACAAAGTACAGGCCTTATGAAGAGATTTATGGGGAGTTCAAGAAAATAAAACCCCCAAATTTCAATGGAGAAACTGAAAAAGGAGAAGAGGCAGAATCCTGGTTATTTGGGATGAGAAAATATTTTCAGATATACAACTATTCAAATCAGCTGAAAGCGAGAATGGCCATCTATAACCTTTCTAGAAAGGTAGATATATGGTGGCAAGATTTGAAAAGGGTCAAGGGGATCAAAGAAAAAAAGGTCAATTGGAGTACCTTTAAAAGGTACTTCAAAAAGAAATTTATGTCCGAATAATACTATGAAGAAAGGGCCAAAGAATTTTATGAGTTAAAGCTAGGGTCCATGACAATGAAAGACTTAAACAATAAATTCTTAAGTCTGTTAAGATATGTGTCGTATTTAGTTGATGAGAAACCGAAAGTACAGTGGTTTCTCAGCTATCTGCCATATCATATAAAGGACAGAATCGAATATGATAATCCTAAAACTCTGGAAGAAGCCATGCGGAAGGAAAATTTCTGTTTTAAACAGAACAAAAAGAATGAAGGATTAGCCAACTGGAATGCTAAAAAGAACGGTAATCAGCCTGAATTTAAGAAAAATGAGTTTGTACCTTAGAAAAATTTCAGGAATAACAAGAACAGAAACCATTCTAATGGTAAGAACTTCCAGGGAAGCAAAAATGGTTCTTCTAATAATTCCAATAACTTCAAGGGCAAGGAGGCTTCAAATAATCATGGAAATTTCACTAAGAATTTTGAACGGAAGGAACCTGTTAAGTGCTGGGAGTGCAATGGCCCACACTATGCTTCAGTTTTCCCAAATTGGAAGAAGCCAAACAGCAATATTCATACCATACAAGATGAAATGACTGTTGGATACTTTGCAAGGACTATGCCCCGAATCAATGCAGCGTTGGAGAACCGCCAAGTTGATTATCAAACTTCCATGGTGGAAGTAGAAGGTATGGTTAACAAAACTCCTGTAACTATTTTAATAGATCCAGGTGCTAGCCTTAGTTATATTTCACCGCAGATAGTAGAAAAGTGTAATCTGACTGTTGAAAGGTTTGATAACTCTTAGTTAGTACAACTAGCCACTGGGGCAAAAAGGAAGGTAATCTGTTATGTTAAGGAATGTGCTCTAGATATGAATGATTTTAAAACTACTGTTAAATTAAATGTTTTGCCACTTGGCTCGTATGACATACTTATTGGTATGGACTCGTTAGAACAGCATAGGGTAGTTTTAAACTATTTTGATAAAACCTTTATGTGTGTGAATAATAATGAACAGCCTATAACAGTTAAGGGTATTCCTAGGAAAACTGTAATCAGGCAGATTTTTGCCTTACAACTTAAAAGAGCAGTCAGGAAAGGATGCAAGGCCTATGTTGTAACTATTACAAATGAGGCAAATAAGTCTGAAATAAATAAAATAAAAATAGAGGATATTCCTGTGTTAAATGAATTTACTGATGTTTTTCCGGAGGAAATTCCAGGATTACCTCCCAGGAGGGAACCATATTTCACAATTGAGCTGGTACCAGGTGTTGTACCCAGCTCGAAGGCTCCATATCGTATGAATATTCTGGAGCTTAATGTATTAAAATCACAGTTAAAGGAATTAATAGATAAGAAATACATTCGACCTAGTGTGTCCCCTTGGGGAGCACCAGTAATCTTTGTTAAAAAGAAGGACAGAACTATGTGACTTTGCATAGATTACCATCAACTAAATAAAATGACAATTAAAAAATAAATATCCATTACCCTTCATAGATGATCTGTTTGATCAGCTACGTGGAGCTATGGTGTTCTCTAAGATAGACCTGAGATCAGGCTATCATCAGGTGAGAATTAAAGAAGAGGACATATTCAAGACAGCTTTCAGAACAAGGTATGGACATTACGAATTTGTCATAATGCCATTTGGGCTTACTAATGCCCCAGCCATCTTTATGTGTCTAATGAATAACATAATGCATAAATACTTGGATAAATTTGTTGTCGTATTCATCGATGACATCTTAATATATTCTAAAAATGAAGAGGAACATAAGGAACATTTACGGATAGTCTTACAAGAATTGCGAGAGCAACAGCTCTTTACAAAGTTCAGTAAGTGTGATTTCTTCAAGGATGAAATCCAATACTTAGGTCACGTGGTGACTAAGGAAGGGATTTCAGTTGATCTTGAAAAGATCTGGGCAATCGAAGATTGGCTAGTACCAAAAGACATAATAGATGTTAGGTCCTTCATGGGAATTACCAGTTATTACCATAGATTCATAGAAGGCTTTTCAAAAATAGCCAACCCAATCACTTCCTTGCAAAAGAAAGGTAAGAAATTTGATTGGAACTTAAAATTTGAAGAAAGCTTTAAGAAATTAAAAACTTTATTAACAACTGCGCCTAATCTAAGAATAGCAGATCATAATAAGGATTTCGTGGTTTGTATCGATGTTTGTAATGACGGTCTAGGCGGAGTACTGACTCGGGATGGGCATGTCATAGCCTATGAGTCCAGGAAGCTAAAGATTCATGAAAAGAATTATGCCACTTATGATTTAGAACTTGTTGTTGTTATTCATGCCTTAAAAATGTGGTGACAACACTTAATAGGCAGAAAGTTTACTTTAATGACTGATAGTAAGGGCTTAAAATACCTTTTAGATCAGCCTAACTTAAATGCAAGGAAAGCAAGATGGTTATCCTTCTTAAGTGAATACGATTTCGAAATTCAGCACATAAAAGGAAAGGAAAATAAGGTGGCTGATGCTTTGAGTAGAAATGCAAAGCTAAATTTTACAACAGCAATCAGTACTTATATTTCTGATCTAAATGAACAGCTAACTGAAGGGATAAAATTGGATGAAATTTATCAAAAATTACAAGCTACAGCTAAAGAAGAACCTATAGAAAGTTTAATAAAGGGTTATAGTCTAAATAAAGATGGATTTTTATTGTTTAAAGACAGACTATATGTGCCTAATGTGCCTAAGATTAAATTGCTGATTCTAGATGAAGTTCATAAAACCCCTTACTCAAGGCATCTAGGCTACCAGAAGACTGTCACCATGTTGAGAAAAGATTATTTCTGGCCTAATATGAAATCTAAAGTAGCTGAGTATATAGCTAGATGTTTGTACTGTCAACAAGTGAAAACAGAACATCAACATCCAGCTGGGTTACTGCAACCTTTGCCTATTCCTAGTTGGAAGTGGGAAATAATCAGCTTAGATTTCATTACTGGATTACCTAGAAATCAAAATCAGAATGATTCAATTATGGTGGTAGTAGATAAATTAAGTAAAGCAGCACATTTTATTCCTGTTAAAACCACTTACAAGCCTGCAAACATAGCTGACATATTTCTAAAGCAGATTTTTCGGCTACATGGTGTACCGAAGGTTATTATTTTAGACAGGGATCCTAAATTCACAGGGAATTTCTGGAAATCCTTGTTTAAAGGATTAAACACAACACTGAATTTCAGCACCTCTTTCCATCCTCAGACGGACGGAAAAACTGAAAGAGTTAATCAGGTGTTGGAAGATCTGTTTAGAATGTATGTCAAGGATCAACCAGGTAAGTGGGAGGATTACTTGCATTTAGCAGAATTTGCATACAATAACAACTATCAATCATCAGCTAAGTTCTGTCCTTTTGAGATTTTGTATGGACGTAAATGTAACACTCCTATCTCCTGGAATAATCCAGTAGATAGATTAGTGTTGGGAACCGAATTATTAAAAGAAATGGAACAGATTGTGAAACAAGTGCAGGAGAATTTGAAGGTTGCCCAAGATCGGCAAAAGAGCCAAGCAGATTTAAAAAGAACTCCTAAAGAGTTCCAGGTGGGCGAGCACGTGTTCATAAAGGTAATACCAAAGAAGAGCTCCCTAAGACTAGGGAGTTGTGAAAAATTAGCGCCACGTTATTGTGGTCCGTTTGAAATTTTATCTAGAATTGGTCAAGTTGCATATCAGCTAGCGTTACCACCTAAATTAAAAGTGCACAATGTTTTTCATATTTCTGTTCTGAAAAAGTATGTTCATGATGCTACTCATGTAATTGATTGGAACGTTGTACAGGTAGAACCAGTAGGGGAAGTTCTGGTGGGACCGGACTGTATCCTCGGGAGGAGGGAAATTACTCTGCAGAACCGCACAATTGGACAGCTAAAGGTGCAATGGAAGCACCTTAGTCCTGAAGAATCTACTTGGGAACTGGAAAGTAAGATGTGAGAAGCATAACCGAATCTGTTCCAGGAGGTTCCTGAGGAAGAAGAATAAGTAACATAGAAGACGATGTTAAATTTTAAGGGGGTGTGTATGTCACATACCCCAATTTTGTAAAATTATGTAAATTGTTTTATTATATTTCTGAGACATTATGTTAAATTTAATCCTAAGTAGCGATTGATGACTCATCAGACTCAACAGTAATGGAGAGTAATTCAGAATATTTTATTATTAATAAATAAATTATGGAGACAACAGCATGGGAGAGCTGTTAAAAAGAGGTTACTGGTCAAACTGGTGGATGGAACTAGGTGGAAAGACAAAAGACAAGTGGCAGCATCCTCAAACACTTCCTAAGTTGCAGGTGGAAACTTCCCTATATTTGGGGTCATGATTCCCCAAGAAAGTGGAATCAGAGCAGGTGGCTCATTAAATGACAGTTAACCCAAAAAAGACCGAGGCAATCTTTTAAAAAGTACTCAATGAGGAGAGCTAAGGCTGCTCGGTTATTTTTCAGAGAGAATTCATTTAGGTGAATGTTATTCAGGAGATCCATTGAGGAAGAGGGAAATACAATGAGGAAGTTGTTTTAGGAGGATTGCTGCAGTAACTTGATTTTATTACGGCTTTTTGGGCTGAGAGAAATGACTAATAGTTCTGAGTTAATACTGAGTTTGAAGACTGGTATCTGACTTTGGTGCACCTAGTTCCAGCCAGGGAGACCAGAGCAAGCTCGGGGGTCCTAAGAAGTCGTTGTCTGAGCGCTCTCCAGGAGTTGGTAGGGAGGAATGGCCTCCCATTGTTGTTGTTGTCCACAGCTTAAACAGGTTTTGTTTGTCACTTATTCTTTATGTTTACTAAGTATGAATGGACGCATGTTATGTTTATTTTATATGTCTGAGGAGTTAGTCAGTTTAGTAAAGTTAGTATCTCAGAATATCAGTAGTTAAATTTGTTAAGAGTTATTGTGTTTTTCCACATCTAGGATCACCAGACCGTACTCCAGCATAGTACCTCGGTATTGTGAATTAATATCCTTCTGAACCGAGTTTCATATTTAGTTACTTTCATTAACTACAAGTATTTCAGGAATTTATAAGTTATTTTCCTATAGTTTTAAAAACTACTTCCTAGTACTATATCTTTGTTTCCTGTAAATACTAGCTGTATTTAAGAAAAGATAGACTCAGTATTTCTCCTGTTTAAGTACTATAATGGTTATTTTCCAGTTTAAAAGAATCTAACCTCTTAATGTTGAAAAAACAATACTGACAGTAGGATTTAATCACTTATTGGTTGATTTTACAGTTAAATCCTAGTGGTGTTAGTCTGTATTTTGATTAAGAATGCAATTATTTAATTACTGAATCTTCTTTTATTTCAGCTAAGTTTAAACAGATTTCAAAACTGTTATTCTATTTTTCAAATAAGGTAAATGAATGTTATCATATACACAGGAATTTATATAGATATGTATATGAGAATAAACTTTAATATTGAATGAGTATTATGTAAAAATACTCAGGCATTATAACTAAATAAATAAACTAAACCAAACATTGGTTAACAACATTTAAAATAATCAAAGGAAACCTTAGTAAGAAGTAATATCATTACTGTAATACTAATAATGTATCTATAATGCATACATTATAATAGTAATACTTTAAGAAATAATTTATTATTGTAATTATAAACCTAGTTTATTTATACTTGATGAATAAATAAGTAAGGATTATGTACAAAATAATTATACTCTGTATATTACAAATTAAATAAACAATACCAGAAGGAAATAGTAAAATATAACTAGAATACAACAGGCTTACAGAAATTGAAAGCCAGTTCGGAAAACTTAATAACAAGCTATTCAACAAAAAGCTAGAGAGTACTTATCTCCAGAATTCTTTTTATAACAAGATAAATCACAGTATTTATAACATGACTAACAATAATATAAGAAAGTAGAATCAACACTTATGATGTTGGTATAAGGGTATAAACCCTACATATAACTTAAGAAGTTAATACATAACAGATAAATCAAAATACATAACCCTAATAGTATCTTTATTAAATAAAGAGTTTATCAATAGTAAAATAACTCAGATATTATTTTAAAACAAAAGAAATAACAGAACAGTAAAATGCTTAAACATCGAGTTAACCATTATGGATTAATTCCTTTATTTTACTCACCGTTATAGACAGAATTTACAATTTAATTCATAATGGCAGATTAAGAAAACTGAACTTAATCTCAACTATAAAAATTAGAGTTGAACCCTACAAGTCCAGTTTATACAAGTAAATTAAATACTAAGAGTTAAGACAATGTTTTCACTTACGGCCGCATCATAAATCCACAGTATAAGTGGTTATAAACCTATATTTTTATTTATTCCTGTACAGAGCATAGAATTAAAAATGCATGTGATAAGCAAACCCAAAGATACAAGAAAACTTTATAATAAGTCATATTACAAAACTCTGGGTGAAAACCCTGAACAAGTTAAGAGCACAGCAAGAGAACCAAAATGTAGAGGCTGAAACCTCATCTACAGGCAGGCTTACAGCCATTGCCTTTTTATATATATATAGTACTTCTTTTATAGAAAATCTTAAATACAGATGAAAGGCGAATGATTATAACATCGACCGAAGCCATAACATCCATTTACAACACAGGGTTAAACCTGGTAAGAAATTCATTTTAACATGCAGTTAAAAGACCGAACAGAGCTGAGGTTACCACAGAGTCGCTTCACTCAAAGTCAAAACCTTAACCGTCCTAACAAACCAGCAAGGAGGGAACGCCATGGTGAAAACCAGGCTTACCAGGTAAAGCTAACCGCCGAAGCTTGTGCCATCCACGCCTTAAAGAGGAGCCAAATCCTGCAGTGAAAGAACAGTTTTAGTTTAAACTTTATTTTTTTTATGGCTAAACTATTTCTTGAACTGGAAAGACAAAGGAATAACCTCTGACTTACCGGCGAGTTTGAAAGAAGTGCAGCCACCGTAAACAGCCTGATAACTATGAGCAGAGGGAGCATAAACCCTTCCCTTGTCACCGAGAAGAACGAGCTGGCAGAAGCAAAGGATATCTGCCACAATGGAAACATGGTAAGTATCAAGTCGAAAGATACACTCACACCGTGACAGGATCGACAATGGTGTCGAAGGGAAAAACCCTAGGTTTTTCCACAACCATATGGCCGCCAACAGCAAACTACTGACTCCCACACAATGCAGTAGACGAGCATGAAGTACTGAAGCAGCATAGAAGCGGCTATCAACAGTGCAAATAGCAAAAATCGGACCAGGAGGGTTCACAGAGTGACCAAGCCTGAAGGTGAGGGAGAAATGGCAAATTAGGGTTGGTTCAACGACTTTATAACACCAATGCATGGCTCTGGATTGACCACGTCACGTTTTAATATATTTCATGCAAGTGTGTCGAAGTTCTAATGTCCTATGACAGGATTTCCATTGATTATTTTTCCAAAAAAAATCATAGCATGAATATCCCTTATGGTCGCTATACCATAGTTTGTCCTGCCACATAATTCACAATCACAATGTTAGAACAATGCGTATTAATACTATGCATTATAAATAATAAACTATGCTTTTTCAATATTAAAACTTCACATTATAAATATCGTTCAAGAGTAAGTCTTGAAGTATTTTAGACTTAGAGGATTTGTTTTTAATTATAAAAGTTAAGGAGATGGGTATAATGTCAAGTTATAAGTTGTTCTTAAAACTTACCACTACATTTCCATTTACCCTAGTCTCAAGTGAAAAACAAGAGATTTATCATTTCTTTTAAGTCTATAAGATAATGGGTGATGTTAGGTTTAGTTGTTTACAATTCACTACTATAATGCCATTTGCTATAGTTTCGCAGAGATAATCAAAGACTTGTCATTCTTTCTTTATGTGACTTTAACTTGTAGAATTCAAGCTTTATAACCCACAAATTTGGAGTAAGGTTACTCTAATCCATTTTACTTGCCATTACCAATATAATAACAATCTCTTAATAGTTATAGATTCCTTATGATAACAAGTAGATTTTTGTTATCCTTCATGCTCAAAGATTTACAAGGATGGTGTAAGTAAGAGTATGTTAGGTAGTTTATGTAAATTATTATCACTATTCTTGTTGGTAGTATAGTCTGGAAAATCATAAATGAGTTTAATCATGATAATCTAGGACTAATTGTAAAGGTGCTAGATTTTATTAAGTTGTCAATCTTGGAAATAGAAGTAGTTTTCCAATCAATGCATATCAGACAGTAAACCTGGTAATTGCTGGAAGTAAGAAAAGTATATATATTGATATTTTTAACTCCAGATCCTTACAATTGAAATTAAAGATCAAATCATAGTATGAATTTAAACTTGGCATGATGCAGTAACAATGGATGAGTAGAATAGGATCTGAATATGGTAACCCAGTTGTAATTACTGTGCTAGTTAAGAAATAATATTTACTTCTACTTTTTCATTTCAGTAAACTCATCAAATGATCCAGTACTATATAGGGATACTTAATGTTGATGCTATAAAGGAAAATAGCTAGCTTATTCTCTAATAATTTCCAACTTCTTATCAGTAAAATCTTAAAGAGAGTATAGGAAAAACATTACCTTTAAAAACTTGATAAACCTGGCTAGTATGCTTATACTTTTACTGAATGATTTGGTACAGCAATTTATTATCTAATACTTTAAAGATTGGTTAGCAGCGACCCGAACATTACCTGGATATCTGTAAGAGAAAGAAAAACTGTTGCATTAGCTCGGAAGCTAAGTAAGCCCAGTCTGTCATGGCAATTCCCCTTGTGGTTGCAAACAGAAAACAATCAGTAACTGACAAGAAACTCATCTTCAAAGTTAAGTGTAACAAAAGATCATTCAGTTATAATTCTGGTAACATAAACTAATCAAACAGTTAATTACTGCACTTAATAAGATTATATTCTATTTTTAAAAAAATTTAATTTTTTCGAAATTTTTGGGGTTTGACAATACCACAAAATACTCAACTCAGATACCCAATTGAAGTTAGACATAGGCCTTCAATTCCTGATAACATAAAACATTGGAGAGTGTTTCAAGATGATCCAAGAAATTCTTGGAATTAACAGGTGAGTTTTCAAATTCTCATATTGATGAAGAACAAGATGATGATGTGGATGAGTTTCCTTCTTTTACAGAAGAGTCAATTGCTGATCTTAAAATTATTGAACTTAAAGGAAATTTCATTCCAAATGGTTTAGTTCCATTAGAAAGGTTGTTTCTTAAAGATGATACTTTAGAAAAACCAGTTTTACAATATTCTGAGGAAAATGTTAGTAGCTACAACATTGGAACTGAAATTCAACCTAAGATCATTAAAATTTCTAAGTTGCTGACAAAAGAGAGTAAAAAGATGTATATCAGTTTGGTAAAAAAAATTATTAAAAAAGTTTATGGATATATTTTCTTGGTCATAGGAGGATCTAAAAACATATGATACTAGCATTATCCAACATAAGATCCCTTTAAAACTTGATACTAAACCCTTTCAAAAAAAACTTAGAAGAATCAATCCAACCTTGTTACCGGCTATTTAAAAGGAGGTGAAGAAGTTGTTGGATGCAAAAATTATAGTACCTCTTCGGTATTCCACTTGGGTTGCAAATCATGTTCCCGTGCGAAATAAAAATGGTGAGATAAGATTATGTGTTGACTGTCATAACCTAAACTGATCCTCATTAAAAGATAATTACCATGTGCCTAAGATAGTTGAGATCTTGCAAAAGGTAGTTGGAGCTCAAAGGATATCAATGATAGATGGGTTCTCAAGATACAACCAAATTGTTGTTCATCCAGAAGATAGGGAGAAAAATGGTTTTACCGCTCTCTCGGGAACTTTTATGTGTGATAAAATTCCATTCAGTTTAACGAATGTAGGGGAAACCTTTCAAAGGGCCATGGACATAGCATTTGTGAGTGAAAGACAGAAATCTGTGGTGATCTATCTAGATGACATAACAATGTTTTCAGATTTAGATGAAAGTCATCTTAAACACCTTGAACAAACCTTTTCGAAATGCAGGAAGTTTGGTTTGTCTCTGAACCCAAGGAAATCTCATTTTTCCATGCAGGAAGGAAAACTTATTGGTCATATTGTCTCAGTAGATGGTATCAATATTGACCCAAAATTTGTGAAATCAATTCTAAAAATCACTATTCCCAGGAATAAAAAAGAAATTCAGTCCTTTATTGGGAAAATCAATTTTTTCAAATGGTTTATTCCTAACTTTGCAGAGATTGTCAAGACAGTAACTAAGATGTTGACAAAGGATCAAGAAGTGAAATGGACTCCAAAAGAAAAATTATATTTTGAAAGAATAAAACAAGCACTCACAGAAGCACCTATTTTGGTAAGCCCTAACTTTTCTAAAGATTTCATTACCTTTTATTTTGCTTTTGAAGACAGTATAGCAGAAGTACTGTTGCAAAAGAATGCATAGGGTCTTCAGCATCCCATTTCATTTTTTAGTAAAGTTTTAGGTGACTCTAACTCAAGTACAACATTTTGGAGAAATAGGCTTTTGCACTTGTGAAATCCCTTAAGTTTTTCAGAATTTACTTACTGCATTCAAAAAATTTAGCATATGTTCCTACTGTAGTAGTAAAGGAGATATTAACACAACCTGAATCTGAAGGGAAAAGGGGTCATTGGATCACAAAAATAATGGAATATGACGTTGATATCAAGCCAACTAAACTTGTTAAAGGCCATGGTTTGGATCAGTTGCTTACAGATTCTAATTTCCAAGCATTAGGATTGAATGTTATGTTTAATGAAGTATCTGAAGGAGAAAAATCTCATCATGAAGAGGAAAAATAACAGATTTTTCATAAATATGTTGACTCAACTTGGTATGGTGATATAGTATATTTCCTTTTGTTTCTACAATCTCCACCAGATTTAGAGGAAGCAAAATTTAGATCCTTGAAGTTAAAATCCATGAATTATTGTATTTATAAACATAATATATTTTGGAAAGATCCTGTAGGTATTCTTCTAAGATGTGTTAATGAGGAATAAGCTGAAGCTATTAGAGCTGAAATGCATGAAGGATTTTGTGGTGGGAACCATTACTGGAAGGCCGCAGCCTTTAAGATTCTGTGAGCAGGCTATTATTGGCCAAAAATATTTTCAAATTTTTTTTCCAAGAGCTTGTGGTGAATGCCAAAAGTTTGCAGGTAAACTTAAATTTCTTTCTCTGCCTCTTAATCTGATTTTAGTTGAATCCCCTTTCCACCAGTGGGGGTTAGATTTTATAGGATAAATCAATCCACATTCTAGTGGGAAACACAGATATATTTCGAAAACTACATATTTCTTTACAAAATGGGTAGAAGCAATTCCTACTAGAAGAGAAAGTGATCAACTTATAATAAATTTTCTGGAAGATAATATTTTGAGTAGATTGGGTTGCCCTAGAAAGTTGGTCACAAACAATGATCTTTATTTCAGATTCCACAATATGGTCGATTTCTGTGGAAAACATGGGAGTCTTTTGAAACATTCAACTCCATATTACCCACAGAGTAATGGCTTGGGAGATTCCACAAACAAAAACATTGTAAATAGTATTAAGAAGTTGTTGTCGGATAATAAAAAAGCATGGGACAATAAGTTGAAATATTCCCTTTGGGTTGATCATATTACCACAAAAAAGGCTATTGGTGCTTCTCCTTTCCAGCTTGTATATGGAACTGAGGCATTTTTTACTATAGAATTGGATCTCCATGTCATGAAGCTTATGCAAGATAACCTTGAAGAACCAAATTACGTACAATGCAGAATATTTCAGATGATTGAACTTCAGCAGGAAAGAGAGATTCTTGTTGAAAAGGCTCATATGTATAAAGATAAAATAAAACAAAGTTTTTGATAAAAGAGTCAAGGAAGATAATTTCTTTGCTGATCATTTGGTTCTTAGGTGGGATACACAAAGAGACAAGAAACCAAAACATGGTAAGTTTGATCATATGTGGCTAGGACCTTTTAGAATTGTCAGAAGTTTGGAAAACAATACATTTGTTTTACATAATTTGGAAGGTGATGAACTAGCAGCTCCAATCATTGGGCGTTTTTGAAGCATTTTTATACCAAATAAGATCTGAAGGTTATTCTTCACATTGTAAATACTGGTGAGTTTTAGTTTTATGCAAATAAGACTCCATAGCGGAATGGATCAGTAGTAGTTGACAGGAAATAAGGCACTTGGTCTACAGTTCTTGGAAACTCACAGGGAAATTCCATCCCCCAGTTGGAGTCAGTGTTTGTCCTAAGTCTATTAGATATCTTCCATAGACCTATTTTTCTACCTTGGACTTTGTTATCCCTTGTTTATTTTATTTTTTTCCTAAAGTTTGGACTGCTTCGATTTCATTTCAAAATGTCTTCTTCATTTACAAATATTTTAGTTTAAGAATCTTAAGCTCCTATAGATAATATATGTATTTTCATATCATGAAATGAAAAGTTAGGGTTTAATTATGTATTTCCTATGTTTAACACAAGTTGGAAGTGCATCTCATCATTCATATGTATGCGCGCTTCCATCTTGCCAAGGTTAGGCTTATGTGCAGGGTTACCAAACAATCATGAAGTTGATCAATTTTTGGGGTTTGTCCCTGTTAGAGAGCTGACAATTGACTCTGAGTCACACCAGGAGAAACACTTTTACCACCCACATTCTAAAATAATTATGAACCTAATACTCTGTACTCTTTCATTTCAGGATTATATGGTGGTTGATCTACAAGGAGGGATTTTTATGTTTTCTTCGCAGGGTTCTATTTCTAGTGTTACATCTACGGCTTTGAATTCGGTCATGGAATTGGAAAGAAAACATCATCCCAGTGGTCACGTACTTTGAATTGAACCCCATAATGTTGAACGGATGCATAAAACTCCATTAGTTGTTGAAAAGGTGAAGGAAGCAGGCTGGTACACCATGTTTGAAATAATTGGTGAATATCACATAGAGGTTACAAAGTTGTTTTGCCAAAATTTTAAGGGATCGACCGTGAATAACGATGAGCTCAAGTTTGCAATGATAGAAGAAACTATTGCACAAGCTATTGGTATCATTTTTTACGGTGAAAATTGGTGCAAGAGACAGTCCATTGATGAAGATTACAGTCATTTTCTTCTACCGGCACATAAAAACCCTGACTAGAGCCAAGGGATTCAAAGGTATTTTCTACTTGAGGAATGGCGCGATGTTTTACACATAATTCAAATATATGTGACGTGTGAAGGAATGTTCGCAACCATCTATTGCTACCATATGCATTTTCTGCAGCAAATATCAAGTACAAAGAAATTAAACCCACCTTATTACTTGTTGAAAAGTTTAGGTAAAATGGCCATTAGAGTTCGGAATCACCCCAATTCTTCTAGCAATGGTATTTTTCACCATGGTCTGGTCAAAATGTTGATTGCTCAACATTTATAGAAATATGAAAGATCTTGGTCTCATTTTTTATTCTCTTCGGGTTTAAGGATCTTGAGTTTAAGGAAGGGAAAGAGGGTAAAAGAAAAAAAAACTACTAGGAAAAGGACCGTGATGATTTCTGCTAAAATAGATGCGGATAATGGGCCAGAGACTTTGTCTTGAAATGAAGCTGAAGACCACCACAGAGATGAATTTTTTGAAAAGGAAATAAATATTCAAACACCTACTAAAGTTGAACAAAAGAAGCATGAGGAGTTGAAAAATTGAGTTGAGTCATGAATCCTATTGATAAAATGGAAACAGTTAAGAAAAGATGAGACCTTTATTTTTCTCTTAGTAAACCCTTGAACCCTATAGAATGTTCATGTAATCCAGTTAAAGTATGTTTTAGGCCAAATACATGACCTGTAAATAAGCTGAGATTGAATATGAAAGCAATGTTAGATCCAAAGATTAAGAAATATCAAATAAGTGTGCAAGATTCCTCAAGTGATGATGAAGAAGATAAAAAATCAAAGAAGTTAGAATCAACATTAAATCAAGTTCTAAATGATATTGACCAAAGTTTGAGAAATGTTCTAGATCTATTTCCCAAGAATTGTCCTTACAATTTTAATGATGAAGAACTGGATGAAAATACAACATCATCGATATCTAAAATTGAGATGGGTGAATCATCAAAAAGGAAAAAAAATTTCAATGAAGAAAGTGTTATAGATTTCAATGAGGAAAATATTGCAAATGAATATTCAGAGGATGTTATGAAAGAATTTGAACGGGATAAACAAAAAATAGAAATTGATCATTTCAGATTTCAAAATGAACATTGGAATAAGATCAATGATGGTCTAATAAAAGCCAACAGGAGTTAAAGCAATACCTACATGAAGTAAATAAAAACTACTCAGATTTAGTACAGTTAGCAGAAGATTTTACACTTGTCATACTTATCTAGATTATATCTTTTCAGTTAGATACTTTTCAATTTTTGGAAGTTAAATCCTTAAAAGGTGAATCTGCAAACAAACTTTTGATCTTACCTTTTTTCTATATATTGTAATATTTTGATTAAACAAAGGGAGACACATGAGGGTCGACATAGCAGCTGGGAGCTTGTACAGTTCTGAAATACTTTATCTGTATAAGAACTTCTTTGCTTGTTGAATGACTTATTATCTATTTGGAGCTAGGTTTCAAACTTTATATTGTCTTGATAGTATGTGGTTCTGTTTGAACCCTTGTCTTCATTTTTGTTTATATAGATGTTTTCTATATAGATGCATGTGTTGGCAAGTGGATGTTTATGCTTAAATGATGTTTGAAATGTATTTTTGTGAACCTGTACTTTTACATATGATGCAGTGAATGAACTTTTTGTTTATTCTTTGTGTTTATATGCTTTGAAACCTATCTCCTGGATCCTGAAAAGTTGTATTGTCATTCCTTTTGTAAAATATTGTCCTTATGTATGTATTATCTAATGTTTTCAAATATTTTTGTGTCTCTGTACTTATTTTTATACTCTTGAAATTTATATTGTTATCTATAAAACCACAAAAAGCAGTCTTTGATTTCTGAGGTTCATAAACATTGTTACCCTGTAGTCTAGTTAGGAGACTTTAGGATAAACATATAGTATTAGAATTATTCAGAGCTATGGTAGATGGTATGGATGGTGGTATGAATTGTGTCATGACATGCATATAATCCTGCAAACAATATTCTAAATCATAGATATAATATTGTGAATAAAATGAGGAAGAGGTGCTCAAAGACAAGTAAGTATCTAGTGAAAAATCATAATTTTTGGGAGATGAATCTAGTAGACTAATAGGAGGATTATCAAAGAAAGGATCCGATATTTCTGATTCTAATATATGAGAAACTAAATCTATATCAGAGACATGAGAAAATAATTTAACTCTGTCACTCAAGGAATAGGTTATATCACCTTGATACTGCACATTATGACATTAATCTGAAGAATCAGCAAGCTTCTCTAGATCATCGAGAACTTCGATCTTGTGCTTCTCAAGAAGCTGAGACATAATGTCCATATTCTTCTTGAAACAATTATTCTCTGAATTAAATCCCTTGCTACAATAATAACACATGGATTTTCTCCAGGTTTCTTCTTGACTTTCTTCATTGAATCTTCATCAGTAGGCTTCAAACTTTCATCTTGAATTTCTGACTTTGGCTTCTTCTCTTTCACAAGTTTCTTTTATTTTGATCTTGAATTCTTTCTTCCTTGAACTATGAGAGAATGATCCTTTCCTTTGGAATATTTAAGAGTGCCCATATGGATCAATTTATCTTTCTCCTTTGTTAGTGAATCAAAGAATTTATTTAAAGAAGGAATTTTCCAATTAGAAATAGCAAGCCTAGTAGCATGAAACGTAGACACAAAAACTAAGTAATCAGGACCCAATTTAGATATAATGGAAATGATTAATTGATAGTACTTCTTCTCAATCCCACGTTTCTTGAGAATTAGAAAAAGTGACTTGAACTTGGTGAAGAAACCCTCAACATAATCGAAACTTCTTGGACTTAATGAGAATAACTCAATCTCCAACTGATGCGCTCTTAACTCATCTTAAACTCCAAAGAGAGACTCCAGCTGGGTACACACCTGGTTTGGAGTGTTCAAACCATAGAGATGAAATAGTAAATCAGAATAAATATATAGGAAAATCAATCCATCCATTCTATTATTCCACTTATATTTCTCAATCACAACATTGAGCCCATTCTTCGAAGCTAGAGTAACTATGTATAGTCCTTTACTGTGCAATAGAATTCCAATTTTGGATTTCCATTCATGATAGTTGAAGGGAGTAAGAATCATATATGGGGAATAATCCATATTTCTGATTTGATGCACTCAAGAAGAACCACTCTGCAACCTAAAAAACAAATCTAGGATAAAATCTTGTAATCTTAGATCAAGCTCTTGTTTAGAGAGGGATAGGAGACTGGATACGCTCCTAAAATATATAGAACTTGAGAAACCTTACACTATGATACCATGTAGAAATATTATCTACAATTCTATGAGAAAATATGCTAAGAAGAAACACTGGAAATGGATCTTGCTACTAAGATATTTCTCAAAAGCATACACAGGAAAAATAGAGAGAAGAAAAGAGATTGAATAACATAAATGAAAAGATGAATATTGGAGTGTATTATTGCATTAAATAATAGTGAATAATAGTGTACATAAATATTACATCCATGATAGGTAAAATTGAGTTGTATGGAGACAACTCATAAAGCTCAGAAAGGCATACTTACCAAATATGATAAACCCCCACAGGTGGCTAAAGCACTTCTCAAATCATTCAAGGACCTCACGAATTAGGAAAGGAATGATGAGTGAGTTGTCAAGAGTGATGGAAAAACATGTTAATCCTATAAAATGGAGAGAAAAACATGGAGGATAGGTTGGAAACAAAATATACTAGTTTCCTAGTTAACTAGATTTACCTTATTCACAGAAAAGATGGATAAAAGCAGAATAAGGAAGAATCTATAGGAAAGCATAGTTACTAATTCTGGGAGTAAATAAAGTGTTCAAGATCAACCCAGAATCAGAATTAAATCATTATTGGTGAATATATGGCAAGTGTTGACTTTAAGGTGTAAGTGGATGCCAACTATCTAGGCTAGTGGGTAGGAAATTAATCAAAATTAATTAATTATTTTATCCTAAGTTATGAGTGGGTTTAATAATATCCCAATGAAACCATCCATGAATGAATAAATTTCTTGACCCCTTATAGTTTCCAGTACCTCATCTGTAAATGGAGTCGAAAATGGGTAATGCAAATAAACATCGTTCAATTATCTCAGGTTGATGCAAATACTTACTTCACCAGTAGCCTTTTTGTCTTACACCACTATTGGACTGATCCATCCTAATTCTTCTACTGATTCTTTGATATTAGAATCTAGCATTCCTTTCAGCTCTTCCTTGACTTTTTCTTTATACCGTGTATTTAGACAGTATGGGCGCTACTTGATAGGTTTTGCGTCGGGCTTCAAAGGTATCCTCATTTCTCCAAGGTTTAGGGAAATCCCTTTCATCTCTAAGAATTTAGTAGGGAACCGTATATTTAAACTCATGAAATAGATATGTGATATTCCCGACAGTGTCATCATCCCAATAGTCTCCAATATTGGAAAATTTTGGATTTTTTGGTGAGACAATATTTACTTTCTTGATTTTCAGTGGATTTAGAAATTGGTCGCTAGAAATACCATCCTTCTACCATGTGCATACCTTCAGACCCTGTAATGTTTAAATCGTGCAGATCATCATCGTCAGGTTATCCTATTACTTTATAGCACTCCATCGAGTGTTGGATTGTTGTATTGCATTGATTAAATTTGGTCACTGCAACCGGGACATCTTCAAATATCTTCGTATTGATTACTTACATTGCAGCATCAATCGATAGTAGATCGTTGGAAAATCCAAATGTACATCTGAAACTATTATCTAGTTCATCCCACTCAATATTTCCTCATCTTTTTTCAACTAATGTATACCATTTTATTGGTATCATGTCTAATGTGTGTATGAACTGATGAACCCATTCCTATCGCAGACATTCCTCCCATGTCGCACAACAATATTCTATATGCTCAACATGATTAGTCGATACTATATACTTTCAACCAGTATAACTCATCTCTTCTCCATACCTTATCTCCAGCAATCTTCGATATTGCGGCCATTTCAAGATAGATACTTTATGTGCAACCCACCATCTGGTAGGTGTATCTTTTAGTACATAGTCTAGGGAAGATAAGTGCTAATGTTCTACAACTTTTTCCTTAAAATATGTCAGAAAAGATGCAAGGTTAGGTAAACCTTCCTAGGTAGGTAATTCACTTACCTCGGCTCCTACCCATCGCACACACCATTTGATTCTTGTGCATTTTCTCATGGATACTTCATGCAACCAATTCTGCCAGTTTTCCAATGCTTCACCAAAATTGGATGTATAGGAGCTAATACTCTTCCAACTAATTTTTTCTTCAGCTATTGAATTTACATAGTCATCTCTTGCAGACACTATGTTATACATATGGTCTAGATAGTCTCCTTGTCCTTCATTTTTTACTGGCTCGGCATATCTCTGTCCTTCTAGCGGATCATATGGCACAACCACTCTTAGTTCTGAATCTTCAAATGATAATATTATTTTCTTAAATTTTATGATCATATGATTATCAATCGCCTAGATAATCCCAAAAAGTGTAGGATACGGTTTTTTATCATTGACAATTTAGATTACTTCAAAGTCTATGTATGTTCTCAGGCCTTCTACCTCAACAAGTACTTGAGTCAGTTGACCAATAGGTAGGACCTTCGACTGATTTTCTAATCTGAGTTGAATGGGAGACCAATCTAGTCATAGTTTCCCCATGTTTTCCCATGTTTGTCTTGTTAGAATGTTGACATCATATCCCAAATATAAGATGATATAATCCATATCATAATATCATATCTGCGCAATCATTCTCAACTCACTACTATTCTTTAACATTTTTCCCGCATGGTTAGATCTTTTGTCTGGTCACAACTCTTCTTTGGATTCTTCTATTAGAGCTGTCAATTCAGCAATAGCATATTTATCGTGGATTAGTGATAAGAAAATTTTAATAAATTTTTAAGTTTAATAACCTTCCTCATTGGTTTCTTTTGATATAGTTGGTCAAACATTTCTTCCATTTCCCTTAATTTTTCTTTTGGTAGTGTAGTACTAGACATCGATGCTTGATTCTTGTCAATGAATTTTGGTCGAGTGTCTAAAAAAAATTCCTTCTCTTGTTGGACATCGAACGACACTTTCTTTTATGATGTTGGTCGCAACTGTGGTTTCCCATAGTGTATATCTTGGTATGCTCCAATCGTAGTACCTCCTCTTATCACGACAATAATATTTGCTTCTCTTTTCTTAGAAAAAAACATCTATATATTCTAGTTGGGATTCGGATTGGGATTATGTAGAGCAACTGGATTTCCCACATTTCTGGTCTGCCACTTCGCAATCAACTATGGACACTATTCGACGGTTTTATCAAAATATTTACAATACGAAGATGCCTTTGTAGGGTTCGCACAGTACCTAGAAAAATTTCCTTGCTGCCCACAATTATAAAATATATATTTTCCTCTTCCGCGACCAAATCCTTCTCCTCCTTATTTGTTTCCTTGAACTCAAAAATTTCCACCCCCCCTTGGTTGAGGGTATTATTGTTGCTGCGAATATTTATTTTGTTGATATTGGGGCTGAGTATACTGATGTTGTTGATATTCCAATGGATATTGAGATTGCGCTCTCTTAGCTTGCATCTTATATTCAATCTTCATCAAATAGGTATCCATCATTTTCTCCTACAGTATATGGAATGCTCTGCAGTCCTTCTCATCATGTCCTACTGATTTACAAAATTTTAAAAATAAACTAGTTGGTGCACTTACAATCTTCTGCAAGTACAAACACTCTTTTGACTGATGACCTCTAGTATGGCATATTCTACACCAAGGAAATCCTTAGATATTTAATGGGTTCGTCTCCCCTACTACAACATAGTTCATAAACATCAAGCAATTGTCCTTATGATGTCCTTCCATTTTTCATCCGGTACAACAAGCTTCTTCTTGAATTCCCTTCCCTTTTTTAATTTCTTGGATTTTTAGTGTAATATTGGCTATTTGCGACTGAATCTACATCATTCCTGCACCACTCTCTTCAATTGGCGAGTATTCTAGCTTCATTTATATCTCCAGAGCTTCAGTCTGGGACACAATCTTCCCTTGCATCAACATAATCTAGATGTGCGGTAACACACTGCAATGAACATTCTTTTTGTTATGCATTCAACATCTGGAAGCTTACTTTATCCATCAATGTCTTGAATCTCTGGTCAAAGTCCCACATAGAATCTGTAAACAATTTCTTAATCTCATTAATCTTTGTGATGCATTAGGATTCAGATTTTGGATTTCTGAATTCATCTATTAGTCCCGCTCAAATTTGGTCGAGTGTCTTTTGTGTGCATCCCATCGGGACTGTAGAAAAATTTGTATACCAGTCTAGCGCATGACCTCTCAAGGTGGTGATCATCTTTTCCTTCTTTGTTGAATCATCTTGGACCTATCACACGGTACATATGGATTCACATAGGAACCAATGTTTCTACAGGTATTCTAACCCATTCCCATTGAATATCAGCATCTTAATATCATTCCGATCCATTATGGTGGTTCTTGGTACTGATGGATAAAACCTTTGGCTATATGGATTTCCTTGCCCACTCTTCCCGCATTTAGTATTACTTGTGTTAACAAATCCACTAGGATATGAGTTTCTTAATCTTAACTCTGGAGACATACTTGGATTTGTAGGTGTATCATATTTGTATTCTAGATCTGAGGCTTCATCTTCTTCTTCTATTTCAAGAATAGGTTGGTTATCCTCTTCTTTGTCTCAAGAACCTTTGTTAGAATGCAACGTCAACTCATAATATTATCCTATGGTCATACTACAACTTCCTCTCTTAGTCACGGTTTTTCTTCTCTTGATTGACCGAAATCTTCTTATACTTTTTAACTGACCACCTTCTAGCTCAATTCTTCTATCACCAGGGAACATCTTAGCTTAATTTGCTACATTTTTTTCACACTTCTTTTGCAGCATATCCCAAATTTTTTCGCATGGTTCTTTAATTGTCACATTCTCAGGATGCCTTTCTCACATACGAGCATCTTTATCCAAGTATTCAAAGATGACAAATACCTTCCTTTGGGTCCTTGGAAAAAAATTCTTTCTCCCTCACTATATGATTTTATTTTATCAACAACAAACTCAATGATGTAGCCTTCCAAAATAATGTCTACCAAAAAATTGACACCCCTAAATGTTGGAATATATTAAACCCACTCACAACTTAGGATAAAATAATTAATCATTATTTGATTAATTATTCACCCACTAGATTAATTAGGTGGCACCTTAAAGTCAATGCATGCCATCTATATCCTAGGAATGAGTTATTTCTGATTCTGGGTTCATCTAGAATTAGTATGCAGGACCTTATAGCAGATTCTGCTTTTTTCTGCTTTTTCTGCTTTTTCTGCTTTTTCTATGGATAAGATAAAAGCTAGTCAACTAGGAAATTGGGAGCTTTTGTTTCCAACCCATCCTCCATTAGTTTTTCTCCATTTTCTAGGATTAGCATGTTATTTCCATCTCCTTGACAACTCACTCATTCTTTTTCCAACTCGTGAGGTCCTTGATAGATTTAGCAAGTGCTTTATCCACCTATGGGGGTTTGCTATATTTGGGTAAGTCAGCCTTTTTGAGCTTTATGAGTTGTTTCCATACAATTCGACTTTCCTATGAGGGAAGATCTATTTATGTACTCTATTATTCATAATTATTCAATGGAAGGATACACACCAATATTCATCTCTTCATTCATGCGATTTAGTCTCTTTTCTTCTCTCTAGTTTTCCTGTGTATGCTTGTGAGAATTCTTAGTAGAAAGATCTATTTCCTGTGCTTCTTCTTAGCATCATTGCACATAGCATTGATCTATTATTTCTACACTAAATATAGGGTTGCTAACACTTTCCAGTCATTGAATCAGTTGAGGATTCCACTCCATCGGTTCTCCTCCTTGGTAATTTTTCCATTAGGTTGTTAGCTTTGACAACCACTCATATAACAAAAAAGGAATGTCGCAAAAGAAAATATCATGAATATTGATATATAGGTATCACTCCAACCACTTTGTCAGAGTTAACTATGATCCTTCACTTTCTTCTTGTGCAAACTCTAATGCTTTAGAATCCACCCACTCTTGAATTTACGACTTCCTTGGGTTCCAAAACATATCCCTCACCACAATTATTCACAATACCAAAAATGGAACCACTTGTTTCCATTTATCCCCTCGACCCAAGTTCATAGCTGCTTTAAACGACAACATAGCCCAAGATATCGACTTGATAGAGAAAGGCTTAGTCAACAGCACCTGCGACGTAGATTTAGTCTCACCTGAGATATCTCTTATGGGTAACTGCAAGAACCATTTTTTTGCAGTTGTGTGGTGATTAGCACCTTTCTATCTTACTCGATCAAAGTCAGTGGGTGTCTTACTTGTACTTATTATGCACATTCATGATATTATTCTACTTGTCTGTTGACAGAGATTTACAACAGTCTATATTTTTCTTAATGCGCAGTTCCAACTAACAATAGTGTGACAGATGCATATAAAGACTTATTTGTAAGAAAATACACATACATTCATTTACAACACACATTCATGAGACATAAACACATTCATCAAATATGCATTGACACAGTAGCTATCGTCAAAACCCATCCAAGAAAAACCACAAAGGTGATATTCATCTGGAATGAGAAATATATGGCACCTTTCGTCTGTGCACTTAGCTTGCAGACTTCGTTCTAGATCTTATTCTCTTATCTATACATAATTATTTCTCCTCCCATGATATCTAGTCGCATATCTATGGAGTTTTCTCTCTTTCACTCTACGATCGATCCACACACAGCCTAGATCGACTCACTCCTCTCTTCAACTCTTCGACTCTTCCAACAAACATAGACTAACTAGGAAGTAACAGATGCAACTGACTGACTAAGAACTGGCCGAATTAGGAGTAATATAATAGGAATTAATCCTCATACAGCTTGGGATATTCCTTTTATATACTCTTACATGTATTAATCAGTCAACTTCATTATGTTATCCAACAGGATGTCATTCCTATTCTAATTACATTTGTTAGTAGGCATTATCGGCCCAAAATATAAAGATTCTCTAAAGTATGTGTAATTCTTAGTCGACTTCATACCCACAATATCTCGAGCTATCCTTTTCAGTCATTGTGTCATTGCATGCCTTCTTCTATCATAGTTCCTTCCATCATGGTTGATCTTGTCACGTCTTTCCCTTTAGTCATGGACTTCTTCCTTCGCAGTTACTTATATCGCAGCTTCCCTTCTACCGATACTTCTTATATCTTAACTCTTCCTCCATCACAGCTTCCTCTATCGTACAACCAGACTCTTCATACTTCCAAGCAGAATTCCAACTAAATTCTACCTATCAAAGATTAATCCAATATTAAATTTAGAGGAATATTGTTTGTGAATACTTGAAATCAAAGAACCAAAGCATATTATTATGAATTCTGATTCAATATACACTTATTCAAGCATGAAAGACAACATAATAGAAAAGGATAACATAAAAAAACATTCACATGAGAAAAAGGAAGTATAGACTATAAAAGAACAACACAAGAATCTCGGATATCCAAAAATTATTGCTTGGCTCTACAATTTTATTAAGTTGAAAGATCTGTTATAAAAGAATCTCACTCTCATGGGCTCCAACCCCCATTACATTACAAAACATACTTTTATACATCAAAAATGATCCTCGAGATGATACCTAACTACATACATTCTAAAAATATTAATTTGTAACTGCCTTATTACATTTGTCCAATATCTCTTAACAAACTACATCTTTATAACTACTAGAAAGTCTCTTAACTTTATTCTAAAGTAATATTTGTCATGTCTCCATATTTGCGCCTTAAAATGAAATTCTTCATATCTTCATTGACGAAGCTTGTACTTTATTTTCCCAATTTTATCTATGGTCTTCCACTGATCTCCAAATGGCATTTCGAGACTTGCCATTTCTTTAGCCAATACACTTAGATCCACATGATCTACATAAGAAATAGGTGGCAATTGGGCACCAGTTCTCCTGAATGAATGTGTCATCTCAAAATATACATCCAACTTGTCATGTCTCCAAATATATTATGATCCAATCTAGTTTTAACTAACAAGGCCTAATATTCATACTGAGAAATCAAATTTCCTTATTCATACCAAAAAGGAGGAAAACCCTTCTGAAACAAGTCTATAAATAATCCTTTAATGGATTTTACCTGCTGCAACATTATTTCTTCCTTTGCTTGAACAGTCTCAAGGTGATGATATTTCCCAATAATCTTCTTGGCCCAAGTTATGATTGCAATACTATCGTTAATTCACGTTGTTCTTAACTCCTCTTTTGACAAAGTATTGAGAAAATTTATAGTGTTTCTAGCTGTATATAATGGCTTTTTGTTCAAATTCTCTTTTATAGATATACAAATTTTCCTTGTTGCATTAATTACCATTTCCTTATCATGGATATAATTCAAATAAGGCCTTATTTTGGTTTCTTCTGCAATAATCATGTCCCTAAGGATATTCCTCGAACCTTGTACTGGAAACTGTCCTGATAATTGTTTGCATAGCTTGTCATTTCTACCCAACAACTCCTTGTTCTTATTTTCAATCATTTTTCTTTTTTCTTCCTTCTTTTAATTATTTCTGCCAACTTTTGATTTTCTGTTTTCGGGCCTTTTATTTCTTCCTCTCTCAAGATGACATGTGACATAACTTTGAACAATTTCTTCAGTATTTGATTTTTCCCTTGACTATTCTATCTGTATTGGTTCATTTTTAGCTTTCTCCTCTACTGCCTTCTCCAAAATCAACTAATATTCATTCAAGACATCAATTTTAGCAATAAGGCAAGCTTTATCAATTTAGCTTCTTAGGACAATGACTTATTTTCCTTCTCTAATTCTATCAATTCAGAGGCCTGAATTAACTGAGTGCTTGGTATATTTAATTTCTTTTTCAACATCTAGATAGTGCTTTCCTTCTTAGCCAAAATTTTCTTAGATTCCTATCCTTTATCCTCCTCACTATCCATATCTAACAAATCACCTTGAAGCTTCTTAATTTGATGTTGATGTATTTTATTTTCTACCTTCTCTTGCTTAAATTGGATTTTTATTTTAGATATTGTAGTATGCAACTTGGAAAATTTTAGTCTGGATTTCCTTAGATCAGTGTAAATAACTTCCCGAGTTTGCTTATGCAGATGAATTTTATCAGGTACTGAGATCTTCTGCAAATTCGGTCTCATTTCAGCAACTCTATTTTAAGTGGCTATTGTCATATTTAATGCATGTTTTGCATTGTCTTTAAACTTGACCAATGAGACTTCCTTGTCTAAAATGTTTCTAAATTTTGAATAAAGTTTCAAAGAATCTTTTGAATAAACATTCTTCTCTTGCTTATATATATCATATAAGTCATTTGTGGACTTGAATTTATCACTCAATCCCTCCTCTGCCTCTAAAAAACCGTATTCTTGAACCTCTAAAGGTGGCCCCTTGAATTTTTCCTTCATTTTCTTGCTTCCAGCCTCAACTAGATCCTTTTATGATTCTATCTTCTGTCTTCTTGATGCCTCTGAGTCTTCCTCTTCAACCTCCATATCTTCTGAGAAACTTATCTTACTAGTTACTTCAATCTTGTTGGGAGTTGGTGCCATTATTGTTGTTTTTTTCACTCTAGTAGAACGATTTGCTTGTAAAATTCCCGAATCCTCCACATTTGACTTGTAATCCATCAAGTCAGCTCTATCAGCTAATCCTTCAATCTCGTGATGTTCAAATGTTGTATTATTGTTCTGTTGCCTCCTCTTAGAGGTAATATGATGTCGATCATAATTGATTTTAGCGGCCTTCATGAAATTAATATCCGGCAATAGACCTTCAATCACTGGAAGAGAAACCTTGTTTTTAATGATGAATGAGCCTACCTTTAAAGGAAACTTGATTTCAAAATCCTTTCTGAACCTTATAAAATGCTCATTTTCTACAATCAACTACTGTCTCATGAATTCCAAAGAAAAAAACTTAGGCATTAGAAATTTTGGCAGAGTATATGGTTCATGAACAAAACCATACAACCTAATTGTTGTATGTTCCTTGAGAAGGAACAAATCCTCAACTCTTTTATATGGATAAAACTGTAAAATTTCTTCCATCTCTGGTAGTACTCTAGGAAACCTCTTCTGAAACATTACTCTGTATATTTATGACATTATGAGGTTCATATAATTGAAAGTTTTATTCCTAATTTTTGAAGTAAACAGTATTTCTGGAAACTACAAGTTTTCTTCATTGAAAAATAGAAACATCCTAACTAGTTCAGGACAGGAACCTGAAATGTCTAGTTGTGTGGAAATTCACCAACTGATAAGGAATATTCTCATCCAATAATTCATCAAATTTAAGACAAGGAAAAGGACTTTAATTTTACTCGTACTGACACATACTCATCTTAAATAACAGACTCAATAAAATATTTGTAACAAATCTGTCAGTGTCCAGCCCCAAAAATTGACTCTGTAAGAAAATGACTATTTGAGACTCTTCATTAAATAGATTAATATCAAAAGGGACAGATTCATTTGCAATGGATACATCAAGATTAAATCTTTTGGAGTAAGATAATTTTTTCCCTCCACAACAACATGTCTAAACTACTCAATTAGGATTTCTTCGACAAAATCCTCTTGGTTCAAGGTGAATGATAGGGATACTTCAAGTGACACTCTAATAACAAGATCATTAATGGGGTAAATAATCTTAAACCTAGTTGAATCCATGACAACAGACTCTGAATGGGAGTAATTTGACGCACACCAGGATACAAAATATGCAAATTTTAGGGTTTGATCTAGAAAAAAATGGTGGAACTGATACTAGTAGAAACCGTCCAGGTTGACTCCTTACTTTTTAAAGGTTTGTAATTTATTTTTAAACTCATGGACTGGACACAGTATAAAATATGTCACCATATCTATATTTAAATATGTCTTCTAGTTTACCAAACTCATGAATGTGTGTGTCAACCTCCCCTTCACCCTCCATTTTAAACAATTTTGGAGGGTTAAATACATGGACTACTTTGCTGATGGAAGTTGGCAAGGTAATATGTCCAACTTGGATTCCACAAGGTGCATACACGTTCTTCTCCTATGCACAAAACACAAATACATGTAAACACATTCTTTTATCCTTTATAAAACTCTCCACAAGCAGTTTCGGGAACGAGAGGAGTCGTTTTTCCCTGTCGCCTTCCACCCAGTGAAATGATTCTTTTCCCGCCATGTGGAAGGTGGTAAAAATTCTACTAGAGCGAGTTCAATCTAAATCCCATGCATGTTTTGTAAGAAGAAATCTCCTCCATCATAGATCTGTTCACCCTTTCATCTTTAGTCGAGTATCATTCCACGTTTTTGGTTGTTGGATTCATTTTCCCATGGATCAGAGGTCATTTTTGTAATGCCAGAGATTGGGTTGGGTTTCCTCATGTTTTGAGATTTGTTGATGCATCTTCCAGTCACGCTTTTGTAGTTTCATGTGTTTTTACCATGGTTGTGAGGTGTTTTTTCTAGATTCTAGTGGTCGGGATCTCTGCTGGCCATTTTGGTGTTGTTTCCACATGCCCACGATGGGGAATTTCATTTTTTAGTGTTTCCCAATGAGTGGGAGAACAAAGCCACAAATTTTGGGTGTTGTTGAATTCATTTTGGCCATGTTAGGGCCATAAATGACTCTAGAATTCAAGTTTCTCAGATGGAGTTGTTTCTACCCAGTTTCCATACCCGATTTTGGTCTCTGTGGTGTTTTTACTTCAGTCCAGAACTGTCATTGTTGTGTGCATATTGTTTTTTGGCCTTTGCACTATATTTGGGTGTGGGAATGGGTTCTAAGCTTGCTTGACAAACCTAGTGTGTGCAGGAGCCTCATAGACAGAGCTAGAGGGTTGGCTTTCTTCTTTACACCCCCTGAATAGCACTGGCAGGGACGCCATAGCCCGAGGGAGTATGTAGCAGAGAAGGGGATGCTTCCTTGTGTTGGGTGTGTGTGGATATTTTATAATCCAGGATAGCTCTAGTGCAGGTTTCCATAGCTCTTGGATTGAACTCACTAGATTAGAAACCAACCTTTCCAGCTCCCCGTTATCCTTATAAACCCAACTATGCTGGCTTGGCTGAGTTTTGTGCATCCTTGGCTACGTGTGAGCCTACTATTTTCCCCTTATTCCTTGTGGAATCATGCCCATATCAAGGGTGGAAATGTTACTGAGTGATTGATGAGCACACTGGCCTATTGTTGGGTGGAACGTTGCAGCGACGTAGCTGGTTGCGGGACAAGCTTCTGTTAAAGATAAGTATCTCTTGTTTATCTTGTCTCTGCAATTAAATTACTATGAACATGTGAAATGCTTGAATGTGAATATCATGTATTTCTTCCACTGTTTATTGAATGATATGTTGCATCAATGTATGTTCTTTATTTTACTGCATTTTATACCTTATGTTCATGGGGCTTAAATTCCCGGATTGTTAGCATTATAGGCGCGTCCTCTCTTCGGTAGAAGGGTGAGGACGTGACACCATTAACTTACCCACTTTGCACTTCTAGCATGTAGTCATATGGGAAAACCAAAACCTTGGTCTCCCTTTTAGCACCCATCCTATCATCCCATTGTTCATATTACCAAAACTCAAATATACAATCTCATCATCTCGCCTTAAGCCCCTTCTTCTTACCTATTCACCAAAACAGTGCTAACACATTGAATGATTGGGTTTAATAGTCAAGATGAAGTAATTGGCTCATTTAAGGCACATGGAAGATTTTGGATGAGTTTTAAGGTCCACACTTGGAAACATAGGATTTAGTTTTCCATATCCCTTCTTTCCTCTTCCCCTATGGTGGAATCATAACCCCTCTAGGGATCTTTACACAACCATCTTGGACCATTGTATAATTTCCAACATAATATCTACATAGATTTTGAATTGGCATCATAATCCAATCATACGGTCCAAATTGAAACGTATACATCATACATGCCTAGTGCTTCATTAGTTGAGCCTTGGCCTTGAGCTCTGCACTAGGAATCCATATGCATATTTACAATATTTACATAATTTTCATTAAATACATTCCAAGTCAAAACCTAGGGTATTACATTGCATAATTTCATTCATTAATAAGTTTAGAAGCGACATTACCACCTATAAAGTTTTTGTCCATATTGACCACTGAGCTATCAGGTACCTCATGAACAAAACAACCACCAATGGAAGAATAATGAGATGGATCTTGTTATTACAAGAATTCAACATTATTTTTTTGGATCATTCTGGGAGGGAGAATTTGATTGCATATTTTCTTTCCAGGATAAACAATAATGGTGTTATTGTTCCTGTGGAGGATATTTTTCCTAACGAAAGTTTATTTGTGTTATCTATTGAATCTCCATGGTTTGTAGATGTAGGTAATTACTTTTCTATAGGAAGCTGACCACAAAATTTGTCATCCAAGGAAAATAAAAGTATCATTAGACATAGTGCAAAATACTCATGGGCTCAAGGAGATATATTCTACACATGGTGAGATTTGATCATTCGTAGATGTGTGGGAGAAGATAAGACTTGTGAAATCTTGAAGGCATGTCCTGATGGACCATCTGGAGAACATTTTGTAGACAAGAGGAATCCTTATAAAATGATTCACTTGGGATACTATTGTCCCACTCTATTTAGATATTCCCAAACGTATATCAAGGGTTGTGACAACTGCTAAACAATGGGTCACCCAGTTGAAAGAGATGAGATGTTGCTTCAACCACAAGTTCTTCTTAAGCCTTTTGAAATATGGGCCCTAGATTTTGTAGGGCCAATCAATACCTTTGTGAAGAAGAAAGGGTATATTTTGTTTTGTACAGCTTATGTGACCAAATGGGTGGAGGAAAAGTCTCTTCCAAGGGGAACTAAGCAGTTAGAAGTGGATTTCCTGTATGATGACATTTTCATACATTTCAAGATAGATATTGTTACATATCAAGGGGCACAATTCACACAAAATCTAGTTTAGTCAGTTAACCAATAGTATCAAATCGATCACCATAATTACTCTCCATATCATCCACAAGCCAATGGGCATGTGGAATCTACAAATAATGTTTTACAGTTAATTCTAACCAAGACAATTGAACTCTATAAGAAGGATTAGGTAAAAAGGATTCTAGAAGACTTGTGGGAATATCAAACAACATGGAGAAACAATACTATTTATACCCCATACTAGTTGGTGTATGGAAAGCAAGTCATCCTTCCTATTGATCTTCATATAAATACATTCAAAATTGTAGCCAAGCTTGGGATGGATTTATTAGAAGCACAACAACAGAGAATTGCATAATTGAGTGAATTGGATGAAAAGAAACAAGGTTCCTTCCAACATACCACTCTTGTATAGAAGCAACAGGAAAAATGCCATGATATATTCATCAAGTAAAAGCAATTCAAATATGGTAATTGGGAACTACGCTTTTAATCAAAGCTCCAAAATTTCAACGGTAATTTTAACACTCATTGGCTTGGTCACCTTAAAATTGAGACAATGTATGATAACAGTTTTGTTAAGATCAATACAATTGATGATGAATATGTTTCATTCATTTTAAATGGCCATATATTGAAATTGTACCACAAACCTATGTCTTGAGATGAGTTTACTTGAATTATAATTCAATAATCCGAGATGGAATTGGTAAGTGTGAGGGATGATCCTCTTGTTGTCTCTCCATCCTGAAAGTTTATTTTACATATAGAAAAAAAGGAAATAATAATAATAATAAATAAATAAATAAAAAATATAAAGATAAAAATAAGTCAAGTTGTTAAAACCAGGATTATGGTACAAATAGACATGGATTTTGCTTGAAAACTAGGCTTCTAGATGGAAAATTTCACAATAAAACATTGTGAATGATGGAATTCATTTAATTTTGTATACATGTGCCTTCAAATTATTTGGTTATGTTCTCATGCTGGATGATGTAGGATTCCCTAAGGCCCTCCTTCCAACAAATCGTGTCCCGTCAACTCCATCACATTATTTGGGAATAATATTTTTAGAGACTTTTATAGTACCTTGGAACTTGCATACCTTAATGGAAAGTATCCTCAATGTTAATGCTGGTAATGCACTAAGGTCAATTGATTCATAGATTCTACAAGTGACTTGAATGCAATAAATTTATCCATACTTGTTAGAATGCGCTATTGTACCTTGACACTCATTTTGATTAATGGTGGGTTGTCTTGATTTGGTTAACAATATTCATTACTGATTAGTAATCCAACGAATTCTTCCATGTTCAACTATAACACCTTCATTCACATGGAAAAAATTGTACATGATTGGTTATGGATGAATACGTTATGATTTTAAGGTCGTACAGGATCTTGACAACTTACAGCATGCACCAATTCAGTTTTATTTTCTCAAATAAGTTGGAAGATAGATTAACCAAACATAATGAAACTCTTCTTTGAGAAACATGGATTTCCTGTTCAATAGATAAAGGTTCCTTTTTCCTATAGCATACTCTCTTCCTGTTCATTTTCAACAATAAAATTCTAGTATCAACATATGGTTTCATATTTCAATTTACAAACTTTAAGTTTCAACAGTGGTCAGAAGTCCAATTTTACTATTTTGGCTTTAATAATAAGAAGGTTCAGAGGCATTCAAATCTAGATTTCCAACATGAAATACCTCAATTTTTCCACAACTAAAGTTATCCATACAAGTCCCTTATATTCCTATAGTTAAGATAAGATCAACACTCCATTTAGTATGCTCATGATTCAAGTAATGTGCCTTATAAAATATCACAACCTAAATTTGACTCAATAGCGACTCCAACACTCATTCTTTTCACCATTCTTAAAGTTTCCAACATTCTAGTAATTATTAAAAGTCCTATAACTACTACTTTTTAGCTATTAATGGATTCATCTAGTGGTTACCAAAATTATGTAGCAGACTATCTGAAATCTTTCAAGTTTTTTTGCATTGATTTTTGTGCAAATATGTTGATCTTTGATCTTTAGTTATTTAAATGTGGAAATTTTGAATACTTGAAATCAGTGAAGCATTCATGCACATAAACATTCAACCATAACACGGGATGTACCCTGGGGAAAACCCTCAAAATAATGAGGATTAAAAACCCCAACAAATATTCTCAGTATAATTATGGTAGATAGCAAAGAATGTCTTTTATAATAACAAATTTCTTTCGGCACCCAAAGTGCAATATTAGAGATCATAAACGCCCCAAGTTTAGATACTAAGAAATAGAGAAGAGAAAAGGATTTAATAATTACAACTGAGTTCCCCGCACTCTATTTAACTTGTAAATAAGGTCACATGAAAGAGGTAGAGAATCACTACATGGGTGAAGGGTGATACATGCATAAAATAATGAGTCATTGCATGAGGTAATAAATGTACCCCCAATTCATCAATCCATGCACAACATAATGTGTCATGCCTTTCATCTTTGACATTAAATTTAGCTCAACTGACTACAGGATGAACTCTCCTCCTACCTAACTGCATGACCACTTAGTTAGGATTCTAACTCAAGTGACATCATGTAATCGCCTTAACTCAAGCGTCATAACTTAAGTGTCATCTTTAAGTTTAACTAAAGTGTTGTCATTTAGTTTAACTAAAGTGTTGTCATACAAAACAGTTTAGTTAACTAGTTCCTTTTGATTAACACTTTAGTTAACTATTATTAACAGAAATCATGCTGATTGATTTACTAAAGTGGACACTAGGAGTTATTCTTTAATTAACTGAGGCATACATTGTTATTTTAACTGAAACTTTAACAATTGGAGTTCACTTTAATCAACTGAAGTTTTCTCATGAGCAATTTCAAATTCTCTTTGTTCTTTATGAATTTCTCTTTTGTCTCTTATCTTATCTACATGGTCAATATGTGTTAACTTTAATGCATCTATCATATCATATTATACTAAGAATATTTTCCAGATGTTGTGTATTACATTATTCTATGGATCAAATGATCATATGATAAAGTAATTCACTCCAGAGGTGGCCAGTCTCTAGAGGAGACTCAATAGTAATCGATGATCATGATTAGTAATACACCACACAAAATTAATGTTTTGACATGCAAAACATCACCTCTATATTGAAGGTCCACCTCAATACATGATGATATGACTTGACACACAAGTCCTTAGCCTTTTCCAATAAGGTTGTACAACATAATATTTTGAGATATCAAAGCATTCACCTCAAAACATGAGGAATAATATTTTACACTGAAGGCTTCGTCATTCTTGATTCCAACCCAAGAAATCTACTCTAAGTTTCTCAAGTCCTACTCAAGAACCCTACCTCAACACATGAGTCCCAATCCCAGCTGCACAAGATTGGATTGAAGAATGACTCGTGATGTTGTAACTTTAACACTTAATTCATTTCTAGCAACCTGCGTCAATAGAAGACCTTTTTACCATCAAGTTTCCTATCATGATTCAATACTCAAATGCTCAAAGTTTCTCATTTTCATATTTACATTTCTTCATAATCCAACAAAGTTGAATTGTTTCAGTAATCAAATACTTTGTTCTAGTAATAAAGAAAATTTAGAAAGTTTTCTCTTCAAAGAACCAGATCATGAGATCATGATTTCAGTACACTCCAGCTAAGAAATAAGATGTTGAAGACACCATTCCTAAAAAATTAGCAAGAAATTACATTAATTCAATGTTTGTTGTAATTAGTGTAATTGAGGTATTTGATTCATTGATACATTTGATTTATCAAAAGTTGGGAAATTATGGAAGGTAACTTGTATAATCTCTTTGTCTCAAGATCGATCATGATATTATTTACAAAAAGAAAAGAAAACTTAGATGTATTCATATCTTATGTTAAGAATAATTCCAACTTATCATGTTTCATAGCTCCATCATTTTGTTTAATGTCTCACATCCATTTCCCTTCGTAATTAACCAATCTTGTTAGACCTTGTCACTTAATGCAATGATGTGATGAAGTAAATCATGGTTACAGTATGACATTGAATTCACTATCATTTCTTCAACCTAGCCATGATGATTCCCAAACACCATTATCTCATATCATTAAATCCTTAACAGTTACCCTTAATTCACTACAAACAACTCAATCTAGTGTTGAAACAATATGTTTTGAGCATCTATCTAATGCATAGAGGTATAGCACAATGGCGACGCAATACATGATTCACTATGAAACAAAGGGAATCAAAATACTATACCCATATCCATAGAGATGAGCATTCTTACACGAAGCAGTATGGTTGCAGTTTTTTGAAAAGTTCAAGGGACATAAATTTAAAGTAACAAAGGTGTTTGTAGAAAATTTCAATGGTGGCAGTGCCCAAGTAGGAGGGATGACAGTATTTTTCTCTGAGGAGGCATTAGGAATTAGTATCAATCACAAGGTTACCTCAATATGGTGAAAATTGGTTTAAAAATAAGAGAATGAAAAAAGGGGAATGGATGATGTTCTTTGACAGGACAAGGAGAAACCCCAACTAAAGAAAAGGAGTATCTCGTGCATGGTTGCTTGATCCTTAGAAGGATCTTTCCTTCTCCATACAAATTTTTTTGGCATGCAAATGAAGGTACAACATTTCTTCCAATATCATATTTGACTTCTTACACATCTAAAATATAATAAGAGAATTAATATGCCTTTTTATTTGCTGAAAAACCTTACCAAGATGATATCAAGCATTCAAAAAAACCTATGAATTTATAAATTAGCCTATATCAACATGCTTTAGTTAAATTAATTGTTATGGAGGAATTAAGGAAACACAATTAAACATGTGATAATTTTCCAGTACATAATGGGTTTCAAAACAAGCCCATTACTAGAAATCGAGAAGTTGAAGAACCCATTACTATAAATCAAGAAGATGAAGAACCCATTACCATAAATCAATAGGGTTCCCACAGATATGAGGGTTTCCAACTAAATGAAGATTTAAAATCACCAGTGGAAATATTATATTCAAATCCATCAAAGAAACAGAGTGGGTCGAATTCTAAGAAAATTATACCAGTACAACAGAATTTACCAGAGGAATGAAACAAAAATTTAGTTAAACATGTATGGACTTGGCAACCAACTCTAAAGAAAATATGTATCAAGTCTTAGTCTTTCAAAATCTACTGAGGAAACCTCAAACTAGAAGCTCTACTGATGGTCCTCCACTAAGTAAAGAACCATGTAATGAACAACAAATGTTTATAGAACTCCAAAGACATGAAGAGCAGGTAAATCCTACATAGTCAACCATTTCTTATTTAGCTTCCAAATTGCAAAGAAAGAAAGAAAAAAATTAGAAATTGAATGGAGTAGTTAAGGAATTGGAGGTTTTTGGCAGAAGTGTCAAAACATCAAAATAATTACTCAAAAACTAAAGTGCTAAAATAAGGGAGGAGTATGAAAAACTAGAAATCAAGCATAAGCTACTCAGGAAGCATGTCAGGAAATGGTGCCAGCAAAGTAAAAAATTGAAGAAGCAAAATAGGAGATTGAAAGTAAAGATAATGACACAGGATACAAGGGGACGAGTCACTTAAACATCAACATGTAAGCTAAATCTTCTTATTGAAGCAACATGGTATGTATAAGGAAACATTTTTTAGCAATTTTGATAAATTTTGAAAGTAGTATATATGTGGTTGCTTAAAGGTACAATTTCACAAGGACATGCAATACCCATGGTATGCGATAAATGTTGGGACTTATTTTTAACAATATCACACACTACCAATTAAGCCTAATTCCCTCTCATTTTCTCTGGGGTCCTTTTTGTCAATTTCTATAAGATTAGTGGCATAAAGAGAATATCCAAGGTAACACATTATCTTTATTTCCAATTTCTATAAGATTAGTGGAATAAAGAGCATATCCAAGGTAACATGTTATCTTTATTTCCAATTTCCTAGTTTTGATAAGCAAAATGTCATTACTGATCATTTACTAATCAAATTACCAGAATATCAGAGTTAATTACAAGAATTATTTTTTGTGATCCATCCAAGGTTTAGATGACGATGCTTCTCCAAGATAAGTATGCCACGTGGGTGTTGTTCCTAGGTGCCACAAGATGGTTTTTTGGTTTTTATATTGAGTCTAGGCTAAATAAAGATGATGTTATCTCGTTTTCAAATTTACAATAAATTGTTTCCATATACGCAACGCTCTAGCAATGGTCAAGCTTAATGCTTGGACGAAGGGATATTTTCATGCATTTCAACTCATGAAACTATTAATTGATAAAAACAAACATTTCACCCGTCATCAAAGAAGAGGTAAACTTAGACCACAGAATTTATGCCATATTTCTATTTAGCATCATATTACTATATATGTTCAATAGATCCATGAGACAAGGGAATGGTTGAAACACCTTTCCTTAATTTAAATATGTAATATGTGTGAAGCTCGAGGTCATGAAAAATATAGTGATAATATCATACTTATGATCATAATCATTGCATGCTTGTGAACTCTATTTTGATAATGCAAAGCCTTGTTGATGTTTTGAATTCTAGTGTGAATATTTCTTATTCCTGTAGTGTTTCCCTTAGAGTGTCTTAGGTAAGGACAACCCCCTATCTCTAGCACACATTGAGTGCTTTTTTCATTAGTAAGTTTTATTTTGTTCTTTATATATTTGAGAGTGCTTAGATATATTTTGAGAGTGTTTACAGAGTACCCTGACTCCGTCAGGATTATAGGTTAGTGTAAATAATATAATCCGTCAGGATTATATGTTAGTGTAAATAATAGGAAGATGAAAAGAAACTCGGATCTGTGATCCCAAGAGTCATTGTAAATGTATAAATAAATGCTTTGGCTATGAAATAAATGAATTAGGAGTTATTTACCTAACAGTGGTACCAGAGCTGCCTGTCATAACTCCTACCTGCATGCCTGCCATGCTACCTACCAGACCTCCATTCTGCCCTTTGTCAATTTATTTCAGACTGCCTTCCCATAGTCAGTCTATATCTGCGTGTGTTTCTCCTCTCCCATCCTGTGTGCATTCATTGTATGTGTTATTCTCTTCTAGACCTGCATTGAGGAATGATGTATGAAATAGTTCGTTGGCTAATTACTCCCTCAATTAGCTAGACACTCTCAACTGCCCTCTGCTGGAAAAACTCAGACGTTATGATACCTAAATCTAATTTCTTGAGCTGAATGAGTCACCCTCCTCCTCTTGCATATTGTTGTTGATGCTTTGCCTTTGTGGAGACTACACATTTGATGTGTAAATATTGTTGCGTCGTTATCTTGTGTGGAGGCCATCTCACCGTTCTCTGCCTTGATCCCGTTCTCTTCCCGGTGATTGAAGGTCGATGGTAGATATTCACGCCTTCATAATACTGTGCGGAGACTGCTGCAAACATCCACATTGTCATGTTTTTGAGACCTTTCTTGGACCAACTCCAATAAATTTCGACGAGTTTAACTTGGATGCTGAAGCGGATTCTGGGAGCAATATTCCTCTGTTTGAGATAGCTTTTTGCGCTATCTTTTGCACTAGAACCCGATCAAAGAGAGGAATCAACCTCTTTGCCATTGTATGAAAGTAAAAGCTAGCAGTTGATTACATTGTTGGTACTAGTGCGTTGGAGATTGAAGTCATATTGTTGTTGCTGCGATCACTTTGAATACTGAAGATCGTTGGTGGAGAGATATTTCCCTCTTCACGGCGTGAAGTGTTACTAAAGACTGACAGTAAACCTTTTTCAACTGTGTTGAGGTAAAATCTGCATGTTCTATTTACTTGCGACCGTTGGGAATGTAAAAACCCTAATTTATGCCCTATCTTGTGCATGGAGGTAAAGTGATATTGGTCTAATTGTTTGTGACCATTGGAGACTACACAAAACCTAATTTTTTGACCTAAGTCTCTGCATTAGAGATTAAGCAGAAATTCAGGCAGAGATTGTATAGCTGTGCAGAGTCATGCCTTTCTCAATTGCATAGAGTAAACCTGCTCTGAAGATAATCAGAAGCCTTGTTGAAGACCCAAGATTTTACTCAGTCACATGAAGGTAGCGATTTTGAATCATGCCTTGGAGTTATTCAACTGCGTGGAGCTATGTGGAGCTGCCTGTGTGGAGCTGTCTACGTCTTGAGACTGTATTCAACTGCGTGGAGCTATGTGGAGCTGCCTGCGTGGAGCTGTCTACGTCTTGAGACTGTATTCAACTGCGTGGAGCTATGTGGAGCTGCCTGCATCTTGAGTATTAATTGTGACCATATGAGATATTGTATGAACCCGTGATTTTGATGAGCCGTGGCTACTGTATATTTCTAAATGCATTGAGGGCCATGAGCCACATTTTCTCACATCTGCGTGGAAATATTGAAGTATATTATGAGGAGATGAAACATATTGAGTGTATGTTGCAAAGATAAACACTGTTGCGAGCTACCTTGTCCCGTCAGAGTTGGGGTCTATCTCTTCTCTATAGAGTGTTGCGACTTCATCAAAGATACAACCTTCCATTGAAGAGTCCACGTTGTGCTACTACAAACAAGTCTGCTGCAAGATATTTTGTTGATGTATTATTGTATTTGAAATGTAATTTGCATGTAATAACACTCTAGAATTAATGATATAGATCTATTGAATTATTTTGATAAGCTGCAAAATTATTTGTATAGGCTACAGAATCATATTGTAATTTGTAAAGGAGCAAGAATCTAAACCTGCATCCCATATCTTTTTCCAAGTATTCTGTAAGTTGGAAGTTCCAGATTGAAGATGCACAATTTTGCATCTATTGTTGGTGATGTCCTCACTGGCAAGGAAACATATCCAAAATGGTCTAGAAATATCAAGAAATCAAGCGAGCATGTTGAAGAATCCCTTTAATTTGTTCAAAAAACAAAGAATCGGTCCAAAGACCCTTCCAAGGGATATTGCAGCAAGAGAGGACAAGGAAGAAGAAATTTCAAAGGAATACGGGGCAGAAACAACTCCAGCAAAAGATCAGATTTGCAATGCAAGCGTTTTGGAAAGTCTGGGCTTCGTGGGACTCCATCAAAGATAGACATAACCAGAAGAAAGATGACAATAAAAACCAATATGCTAGTAAATCTTATGATTCTGCTCATTGTATTATTGTACATTGTAATCTTGGAATTAATGAAATGACTTCTCTTTCATCTTACAAAGATTGTTAGCTGCTTGATACTGGTGCAACATCACACATGACTTTTAGAAAAGACTGTTTTGAAGAACTTAATGAAACAATAAATGGCATAGTGTACTTTGCAGATAAGTCAAGTCTTAAACCAAAGGGAATGGGCACCATTCAACTGAAGATGCCTGGATTCCCTGATTTCTTGTTGAAGAATGTTCTTTATCTTCCAGAGTTGCAGAGAAGCCTGCTGTCCTTGGTGGAGATTTGACAGCGAGGCCATTCCATCCACATGTTTGATGGAATCGTAGAAATAAGAAAGTCCTCTGACAACCAAGTCATCATGACTAGATACGAAGATGGGAAGCTGCTGAAGCTAAAGGGTTCATCTGCAAGAGTTCATAACTATGCCTACCTCTCTCAGCATGGAGAAGGTAATTTGTCATCAAGTTTACTGTGGCATGCAAGATTTCGTCATCAAAATTATAACAGTATTCGTTTGTTGAGAAAGAATGGTGTATTTGGTTTTCCCACCATTCCCAAAGAAAAGGGCAAATGTGATGCATGTATATTAGGGAAACATAGTAAGCTACCATTCCATGAATCTAATTTCAGAGCAAGTAGGAAATTAGAATTAGTGCATTATGATTTATGTGGCCCAATGCCAACTCCTTCTACCAATGGAAATAAGTATTTTATGACCTGTGTTGATGACTACTCAAGAATGTGTTGGATTTACTATTTAAAGACAAAATCAGAAGCATTTCAAACATTCAAGGACTTTCATGCATTGATAGAAAAACAAGCACAATCTAAAATTGGTACACTTCATACTCATAATGGGAAAGAATACACTTCAAATGCTTTTGAAGATTATCTTCGTCAACATGGAATTGCACATCAGACTACCGTTCCCTACAATCCTCAACAAAACGGTGTAGCAGAAAGAATGAACAGAACCATAATGAATATGGTTCGCTCAATGATGTTTTTTGAGAATGTAAAACTAATGTTTTGGGGTGATGCAGTAAAATGTGCAGCCTATTTGAGAAACAGAAGTCCCTCAAATGCTCTTGATAACAAGACTCCACATGAAATGTGGTTTGGCCATCTCCCTTCAGTCAGGCATCTCAAAGCTTTTGGTTCCACCTGTTATGCCTTGATTCCAAAGGAGCAAAGAAATAAACTTGGTGCTCAAAGCAGAAAATGCATTTTCCTGGGGTATGAAGAATACTCCAAGGCATACCATCTGTATGATGAGGTAAACAAGAAGTTTGTTATTTCCAGAGATGTCATTTTTCTTGAAACTAATAAAAATGACCAGTCCATTGAGAGACAGCTTGATCATTTGGAAAAATATCCTCATCCAAAGAAATATTCTGAAAATGAATATGAAATTCCAAACCTTGAAGGGGGGATTCCTATTCTGGATCAACCTTTGGAATTTCCATATGAAGCACCAACTCCCTCGCATGAAGAAGTTCCTGCTACTTCACCTGAACAAGAGGTTCAACTGGATGATGTGATTGAGAGAATTGGAAGACTATCAATCAATGATGAAGCACCACCAGCTGATCAATTAGGACCATCACGAAAGATTCCTAAATGGGCCACAAAGACACTTGAAAGTGTCCATCCAGATGAAGTTGGAAAGACAGGAACAAGAAGTTCAAAAAGACATGAAGATGGAGGAGAAGCAGATAATTCAGGTGATGACATGGATGTATCATTTGATTGTGAATTTAATTTATCTGCTAACTTTGAACCAACTTCCTTTGAAGAAGCTTCTACTCGAGTTGAGTGGAAAGAAGCTATGCAGAATGAGTATGATGCACTCATGAAGAATGGAACTTGGAAGCTGGTTGACCCTCCAGTTGGAACCAAACCAATTGGCTGCAAGTGGGTGTACAAGAACAAATACAAATCAGATGGCTCACTTGACAAGCACAAAGCGAGGCTTGTAGCAAAAGGCTATGCACAAAAAGAAGGAATTGACTATGAAGAAACGTTTTCTCCTACAACAAAATGGGCTACCATCCGTACCTTACTCTCTTTAGCTGCTCAGAAAGGGTGGAAAGTTCATCAGATGGATGTGAAGACTGCTTTCTTGAATGGAGACTTGAAATAGAATGTCTTCACGTCTCAGCCAAAAGGCTTTGTTGTGAAAGGAAAAGAACAAAAGGTATGCAAGCTTGTCAAATCCTTGTATGGCCTAAAACAAGCGCCTCGCATGTGGTATGAAAAATTAACCAAGCATCTTTTGAAGTTAAATTTTGAACATTTTGATCTTAATGATGCAACACTGTTTATAAAGGAAGTTGGAAGATCTGTTGTGTATCTTGTGGTGTACGTAGATGATCTTTTGATGATAGGGAACAATGAGAGCTATATAGCATCCATAAAGAAAGATTTGAAAAAGATCTTTCAAATGACAGATATGGGACATCTCCACTATTACTTAGGAATTGAAGTCACTCAACATCCTAAGTACATATTCCTATCTCAGAAAAAATATGTTGGAGAACTACTAAACAAATTTTTCATGACAAAATGCAACCCTATCTCTACTCCAATGGAACATAAAATGAAGCTCACATCAAGCGAAGGAAAATAATTTGAGGATGTGACCAAGTATCGACAACTTGTAGGAAGTCTTATCTACGTTACAACAACTAGACCATATATTTCTTATGTTGTTGGCATACTTTCAAGGTTCATGCATAAACCTTGTGAAGGACAATGGTCAGCCGCAAA
The DNA here is from genome assembly GCA_001517045.1 of Pseudotsuga menziesii. Taxonomy (NCBI): domain Eukaryota; kingdom Viridiplantae; phylum Streptophyta; class Pinopsida; order Pinales; family Pinaceae; genus Pseudotsuga; species Pseudotsuga menziesii. The sequence goes on along the minus strand of LPNX010616991.1, from coordinate 185,189 downwards.
AAGAGTTCTAAGATACTTGAAGGGGACTCAAGACATTGGACTCAAATACTCTAAAGTGGATGAATTCAAACTTATTGGTTACTCAGACTCAGATTTTGATGGCGATAAGGAGACAGGAGTATCAACTTCTGGATACACTATGAGTCTTGGATCAGCAGTTGTCTCATGGAGATCACGCAAACAGTCAGTTCTGGCAGATTCAACAATAGAAGCAGAATATGTGGCTGCAGGTGAAGCAACGAAAGAAATAGTATGGCTCAGGAAGATACTTGAAGATTTGCAAGAAAAACAAGAGAACTCCACTCCATTATTGATCGACAATACTTCTGCAATCAAGCTGGCTAAGAATCCCAAATTCCATGATCGAACCAAACACATCAACACAAAGTATCATTTGATTCGACATCATGTAGAGGCCAAGACAGTCCATCTTCGACATTGTTCCACAAATGATCAAGTTGCAGACATCTTCACCAAAGCGCTTGGACGAGAGAAAGTTTGAAAGATTCAGAAACATGCTCGGACTTACTAACACCCCTTCGGATTAAGGGGGGGATTGTTGGAATATAATCCGTCAGGATTATACGTTAATGTAAATAATAGGAAGATGAAAAGACTCTCGGATCTGTGATCCCAAGAGTCATTGTAAATGTATAAATAAATGCTTTGGCTATGAAATAAATGAATCGGGATTTATTTACCTAACAGTTCAATAGTTCCATGAGACAAGGGAATGGTTGAAACACCTTTCCTTACTTTAAATATGTAGTATCTGTGAAGCTTGAGTTCATGAAAACTGTAGTGATAATATCATACTTATGATCATAATCATTGCATGCTTGTGAACTCTATTTTGATAATGCAAAGCCTTGTTGATGTTTTGAATTCTAGTGTGAATATTTCTTATTCCTATAGTGTTTCCCTTAGAGTGTCTTAGGTAAGGACAACCCCCTATCTCTAGCACACAATGAGTGTTTTTTTTCGTTAGTAAGTTTTATTTTGTTCTTTATATATTTGAGAGTGCTTAGATATATTTTGAGAGTGTTTACAGAGTACCCTGACTCATTAAAATTGTGTCTCATTTTTCTTGAACTCAGTATCGGTGAAATTTGTTCTATTTAAATTATGTTATGATTGCACTTTATCTTGCTTGAATAGTCTATGTGGATCCTGTAATGGATAGTTGAATTCATGGTGCAATTTATAGGAATATCCTTTGGTAACTGATAATTGAGACATGTGCATGGGAGTATTGTTATAATGAGTATCATATTCTTTAATATTTGAATGTTATTCTAACTTGTAAGATTGACAATTTCACTTTTAGTAAATTCTCGACAAAGCATTGGATGTAAATATGCTCATGATTCTTTTATCTTACAGTTCTTTGGATTTCTTGAAATTTATAGTATAATGTGTGTTTATTAGATTGGAAATCCTTTCCATGAATTGATCAGTTACCTGCAAAAAATTGGGTATACATTTCATATGGATTACTAATCCAGAAAAAGTCATCAATAAACTACTTCAGTTATTAGGCCATTTTGGACACTTAATTAGCTTTCTAAATTCCCATAAATAACAATAAATTTGGAGAGTATAACAACATATCATAGCTAGAATTAAACAATTCAACACATAAATAGATATGCACAACCAAATTTGATATTGAATTTCACCAAATCCCCTGAATACGTCTCTCGGATCAATAAATCGTCGAACCAATTCATTAGTTCATTACATGCAGAAAAATTACACCAAATTTGCAATTTTGTCTATTAATTGCAACAACAAATAGCTCCAATGCCATTTTTACATTTTCCAAATAACTCCTATGTCACGCAGTATGAGAAACTATCACTTGCACTACTTCAATCCACCTCAGAACCTTGTTGTTCAGTGCATTCGAAATTGTTTAGTTTGTTTCTATCAGCTTGATTCTAATAGTTGAAATATCCATCTAATGCACTATCAATATTCCCATTTGAACCTCTCAAACAGAACTCTCTCTCATAGTTTCAAACTGCCTCAGTTTGAATTTTTTAGTTTTCTATTCATTTAGAACTTAACTCTTGATAGGTCAATTATTCATTCAACCATTGATTGATCTCCATCGAGTCCACATCGATTGATCTTCGGACCGAAATTATGTGTTCTTTGTCTATGTCCCATCTAATTCCATGTCTAAATTGCATGTTAAATAGTAGACTAGATTGGTTTGTGGATCCGCACTTGGTGGTTTGGATCCCTAAGCAACATTCCCAATCGAGTATGAAATATGATTTCTTGCTCAAATTATCACTCAGGATAATATCAAACATTAATTACATGATCTTAGAGGCACAAATTATGGATCAAATGCAAAGATACATACTCAAAGTACTTATGTCTGGTTAAAAACCAAATCCACGGGAATAAATCCCAAATTTGTTCAGGACGGTTGATCTAGATCTGTCATCGATAATGTTGAACCGTCGATTTATAAAATTCCATTGTGATCCTGATCACTCTGATGCTGACTATTTTGATGCTGACTTTGTCAATTCCGAATTTTTTGATATGATCGTTCTGATGCCAACTGTTTCGATGTTGAATTTTTTGATGTCGACTACCCAACATAGAAAGTTGGAATTCAAAACTATCAAACAACATCCACAATGAACCTTGTCGATGCTCTAATCCTGAATTTTTCAATCCTGATTGGGGAAGTCCGAAGTTCGAACTCCAAACAACACACATGGTCCTTGTCGACGTTCCAATCCTAATTATGGAAGTTAAAATTCGAAACTTTCAAACCAATGCCCACAATAACCATCCCAACTCCCTACTCCTGATTTTAATTATGATCTTGACCTCATAAGTTGAAGCAAAATATTAAATTCTCCAATTTTCATCCAGAAATTCAATTCCCTACCGCGGAAGTCGGAAGTTAGAAACAACCTCTTCCACTGGGATTCCAACTTAGACCACCAACTCAACACCTTCTAGCTGCCACATCATCTCTACTTTTCATGTGTCATATCATCATGTTGCCACCTCATAGTGCGATCCACTTGTATATACCATGTGTCACACTGTGGTTGTGCCATGTGGCACCCATTTTTCATGTTTTCATCAAAACTTGAAAATGTGATATTTTTCACATTCAAAGTCCTTTTTTAATGAAATGAGTATCTCTAAAAATCTCTTAGTAATCTCTATACAATTGTGTGATTCCAATCAACATTTGAAGATCTTTAATTTTTTGTCACTTGGGAGATCCTCCTAGATCACTTATGTTCTCATATTGATGATTAAATGTGACAAAGTTTGAATGTTTTTTCCAAGGAAAAATGTATTTTCATTCATTTCTAATGAAAAATGCAATCCTCGTTGCTTATCAACAGTTTTGAGACTAAAAATATAGCTACAAAAGCTAATAGGTTTTAGGAAGAACATCCTTTTAATACAGAAAAAAAATTTCTCTCAATGCATATAAATAAACATGCTGGCCCATATATTAAATAAGATAAAAAAATTTGATAATGAAAAAACTATGGGGGGTAAGTGAGTTCCCCCCTGGATTTATTCAAACCGAAGAGCCCTTGCATGAAAAATAAGTCCCTACTTGGAAAGGGAATCCACCTCCTCTTTAAATTCACATAGATACGCTTAAACTAAAATGGAGTTTGAATGTTATAATAACATATAAACCGATTGGCATATATCTTGAGATACAACATAATGAATATCTTCAAAATAATGTTTCTATGGTATGCTTCTCAATTTACGCAATCATGTAGTATATACTATAAATGTTTAGATATATTCATTATACTTTATTGGTATGTCTATAGATGGAACATGAAGATGCACAATGTTAAATTCAAGCCAATAAAAAAATTTCAAATAACCCAAGTACAATATCCCATGCACGTGATGAAGAAATGAGGCATGCAAGAAACTCAAGCAATGACGATAATTTGAACAATGAATGATGACCAAAAATTGAATTCTACAAGTTGTATATTTTGTAACATTTGTCTGTGAAATTAGACATGTTGTTTAACATGGACATATTGTCCCAATTGGATGATGCCATGTTACCAATAATGGTAGCAATTATCTATTGACATTTTGAATATCATGGACTTTTATGCTTTCCCATTTTGTATAATGGAGGGCCTCGTATTGTATAGAATTTCTTCTTCTATTGCATTGTCCAATGTCATAAAATGTTACATTTATGATTAGATATATAGATGATTTACATTGTTATAATGAATAGAGGTGTAATTAGTTGATGTATTTGTTTAAATGATACAAAACATTAGTGCAATTATTATATCCAAACATAATAATTAAAATATATAAATCAATATTATTATAAAAATATTTGATTTTCTAATAGCTAATTGATATTTTGTAAATAGAGAAACAAGAAGTTGCATTTGCATACTCACGACATGGAAAAATTCAAAATTACAACATATCGTTGCATTGTATTAATCTGAAATAACTAGTGTAATCGTTATGAATTTATGCATCGATGTGCTTAAGTGAGTGTTACACACGAATTCAAGAATATTTTAATAAAAGAACGGGTGCTCCTAATAACAATAAAGGAACCACTTCCTTCAACATTGTTTATCACTATCTCTATTATTATCTTTATCGTTACACAAAATTATGGTACACAAGATGATATACACCTTAATGCTTTTACATATGAAATACGCAGCAATGCTTTCCTCATACAAAATATACACCAAGGCTTCATAACATATATAATACGCACTGGTGTGTCTCAAAATGGGGTGTAGCAGTGAATATAAAATGGGCGTGCACCAATGCATATTACTAATATTAATGCATCGGTGCTTTTAATATATAAAATATGAATTGGGGCATTACAATATGTAGTGTGCATTGATGCTAGAGTTGTTCGTTGAAGACACTAGTATGTGTCATACAAGTGTGTAATAAATATAATTAGTACATTAGTGCACTATGTTGATTTAAGCACAATAATAAAAAGTTGTATCTTCTTCTCAATTTGCTTCCAAGAGAGCTTGGAGTGAATCCAATGATGTAAGGTATAGACTTGGATGATATTGAAAATTCTTTGATCTTAGAGAGTACATATACCTTCAAATGCCCCTTTGGAAATTGCAACTATGCTATTGGTATGTTTCCATTATTTGCTACTAATATCCATAATGGTGTTGTACTCTTTTATTTTTGTTTCCTGTATTATGAATATGATAAGTCATTTTGATTTGAGAATATCCCTCATTGTTTTTATTTTAACATCACTACTCATTTCTCAATAGTTCTAGATACTACATTCATTTCTTAAATTATGGGGATAGGATCCCAGTCTAACAACAATATCTAGTGTGGGTTGAGAGCCACAATAATCTGAGAGAGCTTCTAAACAACAATAACATGAGAAAGAATGTCTAGGTGAGTGACAAGGGTCCAACATAGGATCATGGAACAAAGTGGAGAGGGGGGGGGGGGGGGGGGTGCAATTAGGAATGGGGAGGGGAGGAGAATATGAGGAATGATAGGATGAATTGAAGAAGGTATAAGAGGGGAAGAGAGATCAAGAGTGATAAGACCAAATAATTAACTAGATGAATATGGTGGCTTCCCTTTAGAGCTCAAAGGAGTAGTTGGAGTGTGTTTCTTTCTATCATTTGAGCAATTGAATTGTTTCCATTGGTATTGATATTCAAAAGGCCGCTAAGAAGAATCCTAGGGTTTATATCCCTTTAAAAAGTGGTCATACTCATGACAAATGTTGCACTTAAAGGGTAGTTATTCATAGTCTAGCTTTTGGAGATGGGACCAATTATCCAAGAAGATATTTATTGCTTCAGGGATTCTTTTATTCAGGATGGATTCAACGTATAATTATCTTCATGTAATCATTAATTCCTTTTGAGTGGTGTCATCTATGATTTTTTCTAAGGTATTTCTTATGGATTCAAGGTACTTGTCATTTTAGCAATGGAGAGGAATATGAGGAAGTTGAACCCATAATAAGATAGTTTATGACATATCCACTTTAGGATCAAAATCCAAATTCCAACAAATGAGGTACATGCCTCTTGGGAACATGAAATGGGGGGCACTTCTAAAAATAAGATCCATGTCATCCTTGAGCTCAAGCATAAAAGAATAAAATGCTCTTTCACAAAAATAAATATAGAAGATATTACCCTTAATTAGGACCATTTAGTTCTCGTACAACCACTAAGCCATGGCCTGAAGGAAGTCCATGGACTAGTGAATTGGACAATGAGGGTGCAATTTGCTAAAGATATCACTTTCATCTACAAAGAAATAGGGGGGATTTTCACATTAGGAACAAAAATTGTCTTCTTAAAAAACTGAGTGGGATGAGACTTTTTACTTGGATGCACTAAGAGGAAAATAGGCACTAAAAGGTAATATCCTTTACAAATAGGGGAGGGGGGAGGAGAGCACTCAAGAATTTTGTTGTGCCTAGGGATAGATAAGAATAATTCACTTAGAATTATGCTTAAGTAGGAAAAGGAGCTAAGGAAAAAGAAGAAGAAGTTGCGACAGAAAGAAGAGAAAGGAGTTGAGACAAAGGAAGTGACAAAAAGAAGGAAGAGCAGATGAAGGAAAAGAAGGTAAAAGTGGCACGACAAAAGTAGATAAAAGAAGGAGTTAAGGAAAGAAGTAGTTCAAGAGGAAATCGCAGAAGGTGCTAAAAAATAGGATGTGTGACAGAAGGAAGGAATGTGATAAGGAAAGGTGCGACGTAATAACAATGCCAGAAAGTGTGCAAAGGAGTAACGACTAGAAAGTGATAGTAGAGCATGACGGCCAGAAAGAGACAGTTCATGAAGATCATGGGGATGAGGTTGGATAGAGTCAAGGGAATCTGCACATATGAAGTATCTTTGTAAGTCATGTCATTAGTGTCTACTGTCGTGTGTTTCTAGAATAGGAAATACAACCTATTGGCTAAATGTAGAAATTCGGTTGAGAAAATGACAGGTAAAGAGTTTATAAAGAGTCTATAAAAAAGAGAAACCCAAGCTCTATGCGGGTTAGCTTCTCACCTGTTAGAGTCTTAGATTCTATGAGATAGATTCTCTACTATAAGTTATGGGTATTGTTGTAGTAGTGTATCTGTTAGTTATGTTGAGTGCATTTAGTCGAAGAATATGCAGCTAAGTGTGTAGAAGTGTAGAAGAATTTGAGTCGATCTAGGTTGTGTATGGATCATTAGTAGAGTCAAGTAGAGAAGGAGTAGAAGAGAAGATCGGAGAGCATGAGAGGAAGAGAGAGTCTATATAGATAAAGAAGAATATCTAGAACATAGTCTGCAGCTTAGTGCGCAGACAAAAGGTGCATACATTTCTCATGCCAGATGAAGAGCACCTTTATGGTTTTTCTCGGATGGGTTTCCACATTAGCTTCTGTGTATATGTGTGAATGTTGAATGTGTTTGAGTCACCTATATAGGTGTTTCTTTGAATGAATGATTATATATTTTCTTATGAATTAATAGATGCATATCAGTCACATTGCTATAAGTTGAATGCATTTATGTTGCACCGGGATTGTTGTTATGTTAGTTACAAAGGAAGAGTTTTGTTGTGGTTTAATTGTTCACAGTAAGCATAAGTAATTCACCCATCATGATTGGTTGAGATCCTTAGTAAATGACCAAAGGACTAGAAATCCCCCACTCAACTGTAGAAACCTGGTTCTGGCAGTTACCCATAGGAATATATCTCGGGTGAGACTGCATCTTTGTCGCACATGTTTCCGACTGAGATTTGCTCTGTCAAGCTAGTATCTTGGGGTTTGTTGCACTAAGTAGAAGGGACTGAACCTCATTTGAAGGGAAGTAGGACAGAAAGCCAAAAAATGGTTATGTTGATGGGACTTGAATCATTTTGGTGAGGGACATGTTGTGGCAGCTAATGAATCCAAAATCCAATATTGGGTGGATTTCAAAGCATTAGAATTCACATGAGAAGAAAGAAAAGGATCTCAGTGGAACCCAACAAAGTGGTTGGGTCGGTACCTCTATACAGATATCCACGAGATTTTTTTTCTCGAGTTTACTATTTTGTTGCATGAGTGGTTATCTACGTTGGTAACCCAACAAAGAAAATTCCAAAGAGAAGAACTGACAGAGTGGAATCCTTAGTTGATTCAGTGACTGAAAAGTGTAAGAAACCCCATGTCGAGGGATGTTTTTTTTTGGGTATACATTATTTTGGAAGGATACATTACTAAGTTTGATGTCGATGCAATTACCTCCTTTAGTGAGGTAGAGATAAAAGGCTTTCCAAGGACCCCATGGAATATATTTGTTGTAAAGACGTGGATAAAAACGATTGTATGTGAGAAAGGCATCCTACAGTTGTAACAACTAGAAGCTGTGCACAAAATGGTGGGTATGTCATAGCAGATCTATGTGAAAAATGGTGCAGACTGAGTTGATATGTTCCCTAGAGATAGTTTAACTGTAATAGAGGTTGGTTTATTAAGAAATGGATGAATATTTCAGTCTGGAAAGAGAAGAAATAATATAACAACAAGAGGGGGTTACAGAGCGACCATAGAAGAAGACTACGAGCTTGTTGTTGATGTAATTGTAACTTTGGAATGTATTCACTTGTATTTCTTATCTATTGTAACCCGATGTTTATTACGAGATGTTCTTGTGTCATTTCATGCCTCGATGTTCCTATCGAGAGAATCTATAATGTAAACAAGTCATGTCAAATCATTGTGGGTAACCCTCCTATTTTCTAAGGTTTAAAGTCCCCGCAGTTCCAGGGCACTAGGGTTATTAGACTCACCTAGTGAAGTTGGCCCTAGTAGGGTTTTAGTCATGTTAGGATTAGTATAAATAGAGAGTTGAACTCTCTATTTAGCACATAGCTCATACACACTCAAGTGTAGCGCATAGTTGAGGAAGAGAAAGACATTAGGGCTAGAGGAAAAAGATTACTGCTGTCGGGAGATTGTCTTACTGTTTTTGGGTTTCACTTTGGTGTTGATTCTATCTCTGAGGAATTTGCGGGGTTTTCTCCATTTATGGTTTCTCCGAGGAAAAACACTATGTTCATTGTCTCTTGTGTTTGATTGATGTGCTTGTTGTTCTCTCAGTTAAACATCCTAACGATATGCTAGCTTAATGTTGAAAAACTAACATGGTATCAGAGCTAACCTGAGAAGAAGACACTGTGCAGCTATGGGAACTAGGGCTTCCTATTTTTTGGATCTCTCTCCACAGATTTTCATCAAAAGTAAGGTGGAATAACTCTCCTCGCTAGGGCGCATCTTTCTATCAAAGCAGAGTCCAATTCTGAGATTTTTTAGTATTGGACCTAACACTACTATCGGAAATTAGGGCTTTTCACATAAGAGGAATTTTTCAGTGAGCCCAGGCCTAAATTGATCTCCTCCCCAAAATTGAAGTTAGGGATCAATTTCAAAGCATTTGGTTCCATAGAACTCCTGAAAATAAAAACCCTAATCTACTCCTGAACCAGTACTGCAAGATTTCAGCTTCAAATCCAGATCTGACATCTTGACCTGGTAAGATCTAAATATTTTGTATTTCCATTGGAGGTTCTCATTTAAGATGTCTCATCATACCAAGCTTGATGAAAATATTGAGGGAGTTGATAACTTCCGAGCTTGGAAGTATAGGATCTCCCTGGTCCAAGAATAAAATGAGTTGGACTCCTATATCCAGGAGGAGGTTTGAGTTCCAGAGGAATATGAGGCCAAGGCATTACATAAGAGGAAGTTGGTTATGGAAAATAGGATCATTGTTGATTCTATCAAGGATCACCTTATTCCACAGGTGTCCTCTCTCAAGACACCTAAAGCCATGTTTGATGCCCTAACCAAATTGTTTGAAGGGAAGAACATCAATCTGAAGATGACTCTAAGGAACCAGTTGAAGAATGTCAATATCCAGAATGAGGAGACCATCCAGTCATACTTCAAAAGGGTCTCCGGCCAAATCAAAGAACAACTAGAAGCTATAGATGAAGAAGTGGAGAATGCAAAAATTGTGATGACAACATTCAATGGCCTCCCTAGGTCATGGGATTCTTTCATCCAAGGAATCTGTTCTAGAAAGAAGTTGATCAAGTTTAGTAGACTGTGGGAAGAATGCTCTCAAGAAGAAGCTCAGATAGTTGCTTGAGAAGAAAATATGGGAAGTGAAGATAAATCTCTCACAGTACACTCCAAGAAAGGAAGAAGAGAAATTCATCATCACCAAGGTAATCATTCTCATCAGAAAAATAACTTTATGAGAAGGGATCCATCCAGACTCATATCTTATACATGTGATGAAATAGGACACTTTGCTAAAAACTATCCCAAGAATAAGAATGGATCTAAGAAGAATAGGAACTCCAAAAGAAGACATCATGCTCACACTATTGAGGATGATGATCCTCCCAAGAAGAGAGTAAAACAAGAAAGTGAATATGAATATGTTCTGATCCCCGCTCTAATGGGAACTATCACACATGGAAGTATAGATTGGCCTATTGACAGTGGGGATTCCAAGCACATGACAGGTTTCAAGGAATCCTTTGAGAAACTATCCAAACATAACTCACCCCATAAGGTGAAGCTTTGGGATGACTACCAATATCCCATAAAAGGTAGTGGTGAATCCTCCTATAAGCCAGACTACGGAAAATCTATAAAAATGAAAGATGTCTTGTTTGTACTAGGATTGAAGAAGAATCTTCTATCCATATCAGCATTGGATGCAAAAGGTATGAGGGTTGCATTTGTAGATGGCCAAGTAATCATGTGGCCAAGAGGAAAGACTATTGATGATGCAATAGTGATTGGACAACAAGAAGGAGGCTTATACAAGCTGAAGGGCCATCCAGAACAAGATATGGTCCATGACACAGTAGAGCCAAATGAACTTTGGCACAAAAGGCTTGCACATGTGCATTACAAAGCACTACCACTTGCAAGCAAAGCTGTTGAAGGTCTTCTAGAAATTCAAGAAAAACATGAAAGGGTCTACAAAGGATGTACAAAAGGAAAGAATACAAAGAAGACATTTCCAAGTAGCGAGAGCAAGGCAAAAGGAATCTTGGATATCATCCACTCCGATGTATGCAGACCAATGTCATCAAGCTCACTAAGCGGGTATGTATAATATGTTTCTTTCATTGATGAATTTTCTAGGAAGACATGGATTTACTTCATCAAGAACAAGATGAAGTTTTCAGCAAGTTCAAGGAATTTAGAGCCTTCATCGAGAATCACAGAGAAAAGAATATCAAGACCTTTCAATCAGATAATGGCGGAGAATTCACATCAAATGAATTCAAAGACTTATGCAAAGAATCAGGGATTAAGAGGTAGGTGTCCACTCCTTACAATCCATAACATAATGGGGTTGTAGAAAGGAAGAATAGAACCATCATGGAAGCTACAAGAGAAATGCTTCATGATCAAGATCTTCCTATGCATCTATGGGAAGAAGCCACCAGAACAGCGGTGTATGTACAGAACCATAATCCACACAGAGTACTCAAGAACAAGACTCCTAAAGAAGTCTTCTCTGGCAAGAAACCAGAAGTCAGCCATCTCAAAATATTCGACTGTCCAGTGTACATACACATACCAAAAGAAAAGAGAACAAAACTAGATCCTTCAGGAAAGAAGGGTATATTTGTGGGATACTCTGAAATCTCAAAGGATTACAAAATATACTTCCTAGGATACAAAAAGATCGACATCAGCAGGGATGTAACATTTGATGAAGACACAGCTTACAAAAAATCTAGAAAGAGGCATGTTGAAGATACTGAAGTAGCAAAAACACCCAGAATTCATGATACAACCATGAATGAATAAATTCAAGAAGAAGATAGAGAATTTGAAGAACCACAAAGACTTGTAGATCCAACTCAAGAGAAGAGGAAACCTGCTTGAGTACAAGAAATTATCCAAGGTGCGGAAAGATATGGGGCTCCAAAAGAGAATCACAAAGAAAGAAAGAGAACCAGATCTTGTTCCGGATATGTAGCTTTACTATGTGATGTTATCAATAAAGAACCTTCCAACTATGAAGAAGCGGCATAATGGAAAGAATGTAAGGATGCTATGATCGAAGAGTATCAATCTATCATGAAGAATGATGTTTGGGATGTTGTCCCAAGACTAGAAGGGAAGTTAGTTGTAACTTCCAAATGGATCTACAAGATCAAGCATGCTGCAGACGGTAGCATTGAAAAATATAAGGCAAAATTTATGGCTCGTGGCTTCTCACAGAAGGAAGGAATAGATTATGAAGAAACCTTTGCTCCTGTGACCAGATACACTTCCATCAGAACAGTACTTGCATTGGTTGTAGTAATGAAATGGATGATACACCAAATGGACGTCAAGACTGCTTTGTTGAATGGTGTAGTGGAAGAGGAAGTGTATGTAGAACAACCACTCGGTTTTGAGACACTTGACAGAGATTCTCGTGTGTGGAGATTGAATAAAGCACTGTATGGTTTGAAACAGGCACCCAGGACATGGTACGGCAGAATTGACAGCTTTCTATCCAGTTTGGTCTTTACCAAGAGTAAAGCAGATTCCAACCTTTACTACAAGGTTGAATATGGCAACCCAGTGATGCTTCTACTATATGTAGATGATCTGTTTGTAATAGGTATGGATGGGTTGATTGTTGATACGAAGAGAAAGCTTGCTTCCAAGTTCAAAATGAAGGACTTGGGTATGATGCATTATTTTCTAGGTATGGAGGTGTGGCAGAATGCAGATGGAATCTCCCTCGGACAAGGGAAGTATGTAGTAGAGATCTTGAAGAGGTTTGGGATGATGGAATACAAGGATATGGACACACCTATGGCATAAAACCTAAAGATATTGAGTGATTCTTCATCAGAGTTGGTTTATGCCACGATGTATCGTCAAATTATTGGGTCCTTGATGTACCTGACGAACACAAGACCAGACATTTGCTTTGTTGTCAACACCTTGAGCCATTTCTTGACAGATCCGAGACATGTTCACTTGATTACTGCAAAGCACATTCTAAGGTACCTGATGGGTACAATTGATTATGGGCTCAAGTATGAGGCTAATTAGAAGATTAACCTGGAGGCTTATGTTGATTCAGATTGGGCAGGCAGTGCCATCAATGGAAAAAGCACTTTAGTTGTTGCTTTAGTATGGGATCAGGTGTGATCTCTTGGTTTAGCAGGAAGAAATCCTATGTGGCACTAAGTACAGCTCAAGCAGAGTATGTCGTAGCTTGTTCAGCTAGTTGTGAGGTAGTATGGTTGTGGAAGCTACTATATGATTTATTTCATCTCTAGATGGATGCTACTTGTATACATTGTGACAACCAGAGTTGCGTAAAGTTGTCAGAGAATCTAGTGCTCCATGACAACTCGAAGCATATCTAGATCAAATATCACTATATCAGGGATATGGTGTAGAAGGGAGTAGTGAAGCTCCAGTATGTTGTGACAGAGGAACAGATAACTGATGTATTGATGAAGCCATTGGCTAGGGTGAAGTTTGAGTACTTCAGGGAGAAGCTTGGTGTTCTCCAGATAGAGGTTTCCTCCAAGGGAAAGTGATGAGTCCCATAGCCATTCTGACATGGTGAGAGGATCGGTTCCTTCAATGGTCATATGTAAGGGTTGAGCCATTCTGTCATGGTGAGAGGATTGGTTTTTTCCATGACAGATATGAGTGCTGAGATCCATAGCCATTCTAACAAGTAGGTTAGATATAAGGGCTGATCCATTCTATCATAGTGAGAGGATTGGTTCCTTCCATGTCATATGTCAATGCTGGCCATTCTGTCGAGTAGGACAGATGTAAGGGCAACTGCCATTCCCCTAGAGAATGGAGGCGCCTGGTTAGTTACTAGGTAGCTCAGTCTAGGACTGGGGGCCTTTCTGATATGATGGTAGGATTGGTTCTTACAGGATCAGATCTGAGTGCACGCCTTGTTGAACATGCAGATGGATTGGTTCCTTGTATGTGTTGAATGTAAGTGCAGAGCCTTTCTTTGATCATGTGTTGAGCAGATATAAGTGTTGAGCCTTTCTTCGATCATGTGTTGATCAGATATAAGTGTTGTGCCTTTCTTCGATCATTGGTTGATCAAATGTAAGTGCAGTGCCTTTCTTCGATCATTGGTTGATCAGATGTAAGTGCAGGAGACTTTTTGCATGGAGGATTGGTTCCTCACATTGCCAAGTGTAAGGGCTGGGCCTTTCTTCGATCATTGGTTGATCAGATGTAAGTGCTGGGCCTTTCTGATAGGGTTGTGGGCTATGTTACCACATGGTCAGATGTGAGTGCTGGGCATTGCCTTTTTTATATGATTATAGGATTAGTTCCTACATGATCAAATGTAAGTGATGGGAGAAAACCTACATGTTGGCTAGGCCTACATCCATCATGAAAAAGGGCTGGCTCTGTAGAACTTCCTGTGATGAGAAGAATCATGAGATAGCACCTGTGAAGATTCAGTATTGATGATCCAGCAAAGATGATCCAGATCCAGTGATGATGATCCAGATCCAGTGATGATCCAGATCCAGTGATGATGATCCAGATCTAGTGATGATCCAGATCTAGAGACGAAGAATACTTGAATATGAAGAAGACTTGAAGAATGCAGATGACAAGAAGATCTAGAGAAGAAGTCAAGTGATGAAAATTGTGTCAAGAGAATACCTTCCTAGTTAAGAGGGAGTGTTGATGTAATTGTAACTTCGGAATGTATTCACTTGTATTTCTTATCTATTGTAACCCGATGTTTATGCCAGGATGTTCTTGTGTCATGTCATGCCCTGATGTTCCTATCGAGAGAATCTATAATGTAAACAAGTCATGTCAAATCATTGTGGGTAACCCTCCTATTGTCTAAGGGTTAAAGTCCCCGCAGTTCCAGGGCACTAGGGTTATTAGACTCGCCTAGTGAAGTCAGCCCTAGTAGGGTTTTAGTCATGTGATTAGGATTAGTATAAATAGAGAGCTAGACTCTCTATTTAGCACACTACTCATACACTCTCAAGTGTAGCACATAGTTGAGAAAGATAAAGACACTAGAGCTAGAGGAAAGAGCATACTGTTGTCGGGAGATTGTCTTACTGTTTTTGGGTTTCACTTTGGTGCTGATTCTATCTCTGAGGAATTTGCGAGTTTTTCTCCATTTATCGTTTCCCCGAGGAAAAACACTGTGTTCATTGCCTCTTGTGTTTGACTGCTATGCTTGTTGTTCTCTCAGTTAAAGATCCTAATGATAACCTAGCTTAATGTTGAAAAACTAACACTTGCATCGTACATGGAAGAGAGGTCTTGCAATGAAGAAGAAGAATATCAGTTGATATCTGAAGGAGAAAAAGAGTCCAAATAATCAACTAAAGCTCCATATCCAGAACGTGGATACAACACACCTACAACACTATGCACATTGCCAGAGGTAAAATCTAGAGACTTATCTCCAAGTGGATTTGTAAATACAAGTAGTAATAATGTTATGAATAGTGGACAAGGGAGTTTGGCTATTCAAAAAAATTGTGTGAATGTACCACCAATGAATACAATGGCTAGGATTGACATTAAGTTGCCAATATTCAATGGAACTGGGTTGAAAAACCTGAAGCAACATTGGTTTATATGTGAAGTTGTATGGACTGTGCGAAAAATCCAAGATGAGAATATAAAGAAATCATAGATGATCATGAATCTCTCAGGTCGTGCACTAGACTGGTTCATGAAATTTTCTATAGTGCTAGTAGGGGCTATGCAGAAAACGCTCGATCAAATTCAAGTGGGAATGATATATGACTTTAGAAATTCAAAGTTTGAGTCGTAGTGCATTACTAAGATCAAATAATCAAGCAGATGCCGACAAACTTTGTTTCGTACTTTGACTAGAGATTCAAGACATTAATGGAAAAAGTGAGGTTCCAGATGTCAGATGTACAACAAAAGTAATGGTTCATTACCTTCTTGCTGCCGCACATCCAAATCTCATTGATAGAAGCGCTTGAAATAGACATGAAGCTAGAATCCTCACCAATTGGAGAGACCGATGTAGGAATGATGCAAATTCAATCGTAGTTGACCAATCTTACGGTTCAACTCTAGGAGATCAAGAAAGGCAAGGAATTCCAAGAATAATTGTGGTGTATGAGATGTAGAACAGATGGATGCAATAAATATAATTTCCTGGTGCTCATGAATTATGTCACGGCAGGAGCGTCAAACCTGATAAACACTTAAGTGATCCCTTGGTGTAGAATATGTCAAACTAGAGGCCATACGTCAAAAGAATTTTTGTATTTACAGAAGATTGTAATTACACCAGCTATTCTATACTATAAATTTTGTAATTCAGTAGGACACGATGACAAAGAATTGCAAAGCACTTCAGCTGCTCTAAGAAAATATGATGCATACCTAATTAATGAAGAATGATGAGCATATGCAAGTTGAACGATCTCAGCCTCGGTATCATCCTGCTCAGTATACACCAACACAATTTCAACAACCATAGTATCCTCAGCCACAATATCAACATAATCAATATCTTACACATCAGCAATACCCTCAGCAAAGGGGGGCTGGAAATTTCTGAGTTTGAGGACAACAACAAGGAAGAGGAGGATTTTATCAAGGAAGAGGCCAAGTCATATGTTATAACTGTTGGAAACTAGGACACTTTTCCTTGGATTTCTAAATTCCTATGAAAACATGTGCATACTATAAAACATTTGATCACACTGTTGAACAGTGTCCGCAATTGATTGAAAATTGGCAGGCTCGAACTGTGGGAAATCCCAACCATGTGCAGAATCATAATACGAACACCAATCCCAACCAAAACATTCAGATGATTTTTGTTGATCCGAGAGAACCAAATATTGTTCTACAACAAATTTGAATTTTAGGGGTAGTTGTCTTCCACCTCCAAAAGTCACTTTTGGGGATAGTTTTGGCTTTGGAGGCGATCGTTACAAAACCGCCCCTAATAGAAATGATGTTAAAAGTTTTTACTTTTAGGGGCAGTTCTGGAAGAGATCAAAACCGCCATTGAAAGTGACTTTTGGGAGTGGTTCTAAACCATTCCCCCACCCGAAAGTGACTTTTGTGGGTGGTTCTAAACCCCCCCAACAAGTGACTTTTCATGGTGGTTAAAAACCCCTCCCAAAAGTGACTTTTGGGGGCGGTTATAAACCCCCCCAAAAAATGAATTTTAAGGTGGGTTATAAACCCACCTCATAGACACCTTTGGGGGCGGTTCCAAACCCCCCCAAAATTCCTTATTAGAAACCTTTGGGGGTAGTTACAAACCTCCCTCATATGTACCTACAGGGGTAGTTTCAAACCCCCGTCATAGGTACCTACGAGGGAGGTTCAAACCCCCCCTAAAAGTATTTCTTACAACACTTAGGGGGGGATTATAAACCCCGCTCATAGGAACCTACGGAGGTGGTTCAAAACCCCCACTAAAAATATATACAAATATTTGGGGGTGGTTATAAATCCCCTCATTGTTACCTATGGGGGCAGTTCAAAACTCCCATTAAAAGTATTTATTACAAAATTGTGGGTGCAGTTATTTTTATGGAGAAAACTTCCTATGGCTTGGGGTACCACAAAAGACAGAGTAACCACAGAAATCAATCCTTTCCTATATGCAAGAGAAACCAAACATCTAAGACTAAAGTATCTTGATACATACCTTATTAGGGATGGTTGATGTAGATCCCCATTGAACTTTTCCACTCTCGCTTGTATAAGTGATTTGCTATCTCAACATTCAGCAAACAAGACAAGCATGCTATATATAATTGTGTTAGACCTACTCTAGCATATATAATCAATAACATATAAGCATTTAAAAGCATCCATGGATTCAATACTCATTTAAATACACATTATTGGACAGGAAAAGATATTTCTATTAATATAAAACATAGATTACAATAGTGACAACCTCTGTCAGAACGTCTGCGAATCAGAGAATTTGAGTCCTCCACCTGGGCCTCCACCACTTCAATCCTCCATCTCTCGATAGCAAGCTCACAAGCAAAGTAAAGCTTGGGAAGAACACAAAGTGATCCAAGGGACAAAGGGATGTAGACTCAAGTATAAGCTCTAGCAACAATGGACTATAGTTCTCTTGCTCTTCAATTCCTCCCCTTTTCAATGCATCCAAATGGTTCCTTATATAGTGCTTCAATGGGGTAATGGAAGGTCAAATCCGAGTGATCTCAAGGCATATGGAAGGCTAAGAGACAAATGATTCGGATCCACATCAAAAAAAACTCCAAAACTATTTGGATTTTTGCACACATCCCAATGTACGCGGGTTTAAGGGTCAAATCCGTGTATATACGCGAGAATGCGTTTAAAAGTCGCGTATATCAAATAAGACATATTTTTAGGGATGATATTGGAAACATCAAAGGTACAAAAATGATACATGTGGTCTAAAGAGTCTACAGAGGGACAAGGAAGGCCATAAAGGTGTGATCAACCATGTGTGGTAAAATCAACTATAACATATGCCCCCTAATGTGTGATGTTAGAGGGGTCATATGATGGCCAAAATACATTATAAGTCCATCCCAGAAGTGGAGTGATGAAGAACCAGGTGGAAGAACCAGCCATCCAATAGTACAATACAATAATCAAACTCGACACATAACTGTAAGTAGATATAGAAGTCCCGGATACATAAGAGTACAATGGCCATGAATAGGCATGATACAAATTATGACATGTGTGGTCATCACCACGTACAATATAGATAGATCAGAATCTCCATGATGAATATATACAAAGGATCATGATAACAATGAAATCTAAAGATATATAATGGATCAAGATCTCAATAATGGCTAGAAACATCTGACATATACTAGAATCAAGTCACGAAAGCTGAAATCTCATGAACACTGGCACGATTAAGGAGATAGCATATATGAAATGCCACCAATATGGAAGGTCTTCCACGCAATCCGCTATGAGTATATGTTCTACTATGTGAATAGAGGTGTTGAGAGGTCAAACATAGTAGTCCATCGTCTGATTACCAGTCATTGATGTATACTGTTAACAGATGCGAGATCACCCACCGATAATCAAAATGGGGATCAAGGTACTAGAGTGCAAACTAATAAGTGTGAATAAATGTGTTGAGGTCTAACACTTGAAAGGATCCATCGATCAGGGGACATTGATGTATTCCCAAAAACTGTCGATGGCAAGAGAACCTGCCACTGATGACTGCAAGTCTCAAGGCACTCACAAACGACTCTAGATTCCTATCCCAGAATAAATGATCTCAAGTCAATGGGATGAAATCCATTGGAAGGAGAGCATTAAGGCATCCCCCATCATCCAACATGAGGTACTCAGCAATGCTGTATAATGTGGAATGACTGGATCATAATGTGCATGAACCGGTATCAGTACCGAGAATGGCTGACATGCAAAGTCAAGATAACTGAGGAATGGCCGACTTAGGTTTCAACTTCCTTCGAACAAGAGCATAAAGGTGAATGGTGACTAAATGTAGGAAGCATAGACTCGATACACAAAACTAGGACATCTCTGTGACATAGGAGGCATCGACCAAGGCTCCATAGGGACTAGAAGATTAACCAGTCGGTGGAGATAAACTCAGAGAAACAAGTACAGCTCCTAAATTCAAACTATTAACCCAACCAACGGATTTTATATACAGTGCTCTGTTTGAAGGAGACACAACTCGACTGCTTCCAAATATAACATCTTTTCTTGTCCGGATTTTTGGTTTTTTGATTTTTTTTTGGACTTTTTCAAATATTTTGAAAAGATTGAAAAAGAATAAAAGTGCTTTATAGTTATAGACTAGGAGGATATGAGTGTCAATGGGAAAACAAACTATTTCTGAGCAGCGGAACA
Source organism: Pseudotsuga menziesii (assembly GCA_001517045.1). Lineage (NCBI taxonomy): Eukaryota > Viridiplantae > Streptophyta > Pinopsida > Pinales > Pinaceae > Pseudotsuga > Pseudotsuga menziesii. The sequence continues at coordinate 165,224 of LPNX010616991.1, read as the reverse complement.
TACCTATGCTCGATGCAAGGACACTCGAAGAAAGGTCCCCTCCTGGTAAAAATGGGGAATCAAGCTGCAAAAGATATATAAAATGGTTTTGCATGGCTAGACATGAGACAAGCTTGGGCTATATGGCTGATAATCAAAGTCAAGGAAGCCAGCATAAGGCTTAATGAGGCAGGAAAAACTCATGATAATGTAATTACAACTTGATATAAGGGAGTCCTGGGGGAAGAAGGCCAGCAAAAAGATCAAGAGGAGTATGAGGCTCTTGCGCAAAGACATGGCGATACTATACAAAGGACTCCCACACCCGAAAGGGAAAAAATGTCGTCATGGGAACCAAATGCAATAAAGGAGCTAACTAGGGCACCCATGTATGGTCAAGCTCTACCATTTACATCATGTCACTTCTAAAATAGCAAGAAGGTTCCGTGACAAGATAGAATGGGTTCGTACCTAAGGTTATCATGGAATGGTCATAAGGTCATGGAAAATGCAAACAGATATGACATCTAACCTATATGCCAGTCTAGACATAATACCTGAAATCAGCACGAACGGGTCAAAATAATGGTCGAAACGGCACTCAAAACAGTCTCTTACATCATTAGATTAGTCCAAAATGGTCCAAAATGGTCAAAAATGGTAAAAAAATATAGAAAGGGGGTAAAACATTTCAAATTTTTCAAAATTTTTCTATAACTAGTAAAAAATTCAAACATTACATATCATTTGAAACTTTTTACCCATTGGAGCTCAGAACTTCAAACGTAAATTCTGGGAGCTTCGTCCAGCGAAATTCGACACCGCTTGTTCCAGGTAACTCCTCATGTCCTCCTCTTCCATTTTAATGTAAATTTTATCAATTTCCATGGTCAATTTTTTACTTTTAGGCCAATCTAGATTAGTCTTCTCAGCCCAAGCGAAAATCAGGGTTTTTTCCGCGTATAAGGATGGCTATACGCGGAAAAACCGCCCAAAGCCCCATATATACGTGGTTGTTTTGCAAACAGTCACGTATGCGGCCGCCCACATGATTTTTTAGGTGAAATAATGACCAAAAATTATTTTTAATGTGCAGGATGGTCCTAGATTGGAGGGAGAGGGAACATGGAGATGTAGAAGAGGTTGTACGGGGTGATTTAATGACTCAACAAGCTCTTTGTGCATGTGGGATATACAAGTTTTGGTGTCTTGGTAGCCTAAGGGCCAAACCAAGACTGCTATAGATGCTAGTAGACTACTGGGATCCTAACTTAGAGTCTTTACATATCGACGGGATGTCCCTCACTATAGAGGTGGAGGACATATACTTCATTACAGGATTGTCCCGATAGGGAGAGGTGGTGAACCTACACTCTCATGGGCCCAGAGGTGGCCTCACCATTGATGAGTATATTTTAGTATACTATTTTTCGGACATAGAGAAGTTTGGGAGTCAGATCCTGATAAACTCCATCCAGGTACTAGGCCTGAAGGCGATACTACTAGAACTCGGCAGGATAGCAGGGCTAGCCTCACTCCACTAGGCCTCATGGCCATTGATTTTCTATACAGTGGAGTGCATGAGACCCATAGTCTACGATTGGAGTACTACACTATTGAGTCACATGAAACAGCAGCTTAGTGACTACAAGATGGGCAGAGTACAAAACTTCGGTTTCAGCAGTATACTGAGCACATTCTTCTTTGAGCGTGTTTTGAGGATAATCCCTAGAGTTGACGTTCCTCTTCACGGGGTTCAAGATCTGGCCCAACGACTTTGGGTAGATGCTATGCACAAACTGGGCAGAGGTAGGGTGTGGAACCCCTACCCAGCTGATTTCTTTCCATGGTGGCGACGGTAGATTATTGACATCGATGATTACCCTTATGCAAGGATAGATTTTTGGGGAAATCCCAATATGCCCCTACCACCAGGATCATCATATGGTGACATTGGTAACGAATCCCAACCCTCTTTTTAAGTTTTTTTAATTATTAATTTTTGTGTTTTTTGATATATAGACTCAAAAGACATGTTTTTGCGTGATGACACATAGTGACAACCTATCATGTGTGTGTAGATGTTGGACCATGGCAGCTTAACAGCTTCCCTCGTCATAGACAGAGGGGAAGAGGAGATGATATCATGGGTGTCGATGTGAAGCGGACGCTCCAAAGCATCCACAAAAACTTTGTACGCTTGATACATAGAGTACCCATGGAACAAGTCAAGGACTTACCTGAGGGCATGCAGCGTCAGGTGGTTGGGGTACCACGAGCATGCGTTCGGTTATTTCGATGACTAGCTAGAGTCGTGGTGTGCTACCAAGATCAGAACCCCCCTCCTCCTCCACAAGCTTAGAGACCTGAGAGTGATTCATTTTTATACTACCGTGTATTATATTTTGGTCGCTCGGAAGCCCCATTTTTGTATTATGACACTTCTGTATTATGATGTCACATTTTGGATGTTTAATGAAAAACTTTTATGATGATCAATTTTATTTATTTACATGTGTGTAAAAATGTATGTTTGTGATGTGCTTATAGCCCATGAAACAAATGCCAATCTAACACATAGTTAGCATATGAGTCAGCAACTTGATTATAAATTCTTGAAACATGTATGTATGTTATGTTGTCAAATTGTCGTTCTAACAATCTCACATGTAAGAATATTCATAATAATGTCAGATCCCTAACATGATACAATCCATTAAGCTGTGACACTACTAACTGCGAATCAAGACATACCTCAGGAGAAAGAACACCATGCGAAATGTCATCCCGTAATAGCTCGATAATGACACTATACTCAGCAACATTATTCGAATAAGGCCGTAAACATACACCTCCTGAAGAAAATACCTGACCCGTAGGAGTATAAATCACCCAAGCAGCAGAGGCTAAGTGTTGAGTGTGATGTCTAGCACCATCAGCGAATCCTATGTAAACGGAAGACTCCATCAGCATCTGCCATAAGAAATGAAACCTAATCAACAAACCCGATCACCATAAGAAATCCTAACTATGCAAAAAATTGTACACTAATATACAATAATCAGCCCTAGCTAAAGATCATGCATAGTTTTTTTTAAGATAGAGCCCATTTCTAGGCTCCGCCAAGGATGTCCCTTCATAATACACCAGCTCATAGGCACCCTTCTCTAACACATGTTTGACCATGTAAGGACCATGCCACATGGGATTAAACTTCCCTGCCCCAAAGGGTTCTTTAGCTTGATCCCATAAAAGGACCAAATCTCCTTCACTAAACCTCCTCGGACGGACAAAATTATCATACTGGACCTTAACACGAAGTTTATTCACCTCTAGAGACACTAAAGCATCTCGGTGTTGCTCATCAAGCTGCCCTAAGTGGACCCAACATTCCTCCAATGCGGAAGTGTCTGGTAAAATATGTATAGCAAGTTTCAACGAAGGGATTTCGCATTCAACCAAAAAGAAAAAATCCACCCCATGTACGAGCTAATATGGAGAAAAATAGGTAGCAGTCTTAACCACAATCCTATATTCCCACAAAGCAGGATATAACATGATATGCCAATTTGTTTTGAGCAGCAACGATGGCTCATTGGAGAATGGACTTAAGTGATTTGTTCACTGCTTCAACCTATCCATTCGCCTGAGGGCAATAAGAAGAGGAGTGCTCTTGCTTATACCCTAAATTTGAGTCCAACTCTTCCATCATTCGATTCTGAAAGTGCCTACCATGGTTAGTGACAAGCTCTTTCGGAATACCGAACCGAGTAATAATCTAGTTGAATACGAAATGCGCAGCCGTCTCACCATCATATTTAATTGTGGGTATAGTCTCAGCCCATTTTGTGAAGTAATCAATGGCCACTATAATATGATGATGCCCCCCATCTGAAGCTGGGTTGCAATCCATGAAGTCAAGCCCCCACTTGGTGAAGGGACCAGCGGTGATAGTCGGATGTAACGGGATAGGCTGTGAGCACATATTGTGTGCAAACACCTAGCAAGGGTGACACTTCTTGACCGCATTAACACAATATTTAAAGATCAACGGCTAAAAATATCCCGCTCTCAATATTTTTTGGGCTGTAGAAATCCCAGATAAATGACAACCACATGCCCCTCTGTGGCAATCATTCAGCACAATCTTAGCCTCCTCATTGGTTAAACAACGATGTAAAATGGAATCTACCCTGTGGCGGTACAAAGTGTTTGTTAGAATAATCAACCCATAGTATTTACCCACTTAGACATTATTTCATTTATTTTCTCTTATTTGCCTAGTCCATGAGTCCCACCATGTGCAAGTTGCTAATTGCCTATCCATAGAGGTCAAAATTGCCATTATTGACTCATGGAGCGCTTGGGAAAGCCTTAGGAATCAAATCTACTTTATTCCTGGCCTCCTAGGCGCCCATCTGCTTTTTCTGCTTTATTCCCTGCTTTTTCAGTGTTTTAAGGCACATAGGAAAGCAAGACTAGGTGAGGTGAATCAGCTTTGTTGCATCTTCCTCCTCCACTCTTTCCTCCATGAAAAAGCATGTATGAGCTTCCATTTGACCACTCTTTAGCTTTCCCATGCGCCCTTGCTAATTCGTGGGGTCCTTGATAGATTTGGGATCAGCTTTTTACACCTATGGGGGATTTGCCTATTTTAAGTAAGCCTGCTTTATGCTAGATTTGGATGCTTCCTTATGCATTTGATTTGCTCATGTATTCTATATATTCAGCAGCCTATGTTATTACAGGGTTGGCTATTGTACACTCAGTTAATATAATTTTGTGTTACAGCTCCATATTCAGTCTCCATTGTTGATAATTTTGCATGATCAATTGTTAATTGTTGTGGGTGAAATTAATCTACTGCAGGGCTGAATTTATACATGGTATCAAAGCCATTGTAGGTTGTTACTCTCCTCCAAAAAAAATTTTGCAGGTTCGACATCAAGACTGGGAGCCTTCTACTGATAGCCGGGACAGATTTTCTAAAGCTATGGATTCACAGAAAACTATCCTCACTCCCTTCAACTTTTTTGAATGGAAAGCAGAGATGGAGATCTTGTTGAGAGAGAAAGGCCTCTACAGGGTGACTATGGCTACAGAAGCAGAGCCCAATGCTGCTGCAGAGAAGATCAAATGGCACAATCGGAGAGATGAGGCTTATGGCCTCCTATGTCTCCGTATTTCCTGAGACCTCCTTTTCCATCTCGATGGATTGACTTCACCGGATCAAGTATGGGAGAAACTTTATGAAAACTTTGGAAAGACAGATGAGATGAGGGGACACCAAATTGAAAATGAATTGATTTCCCTGAGTCCCAGTAATTTTGAATCCCTGCAGCTATATTTCTCCAAGTTCAAAGCACTAGTTTTGCACCTGAAACAGTGTGATATTGAAAAGAAATATGAGCAGCTCGTATTTTCCATCCTCTTGAAGCTAGGGCCTAATTACTCAGTCTTTGTTTCGACCTTCTATGCCACAAAACTCACAGCTCGAACCTGGAAGATGCCTAGCCTTGCAGATTTCATGGAATCTCTCACACAGGAACAAGACAAGCTGGTGATGATGGGCACCATCAAACCTTCCAAAGACCAAGCTCTGGTTGCTGGAGATTTGAAGGTGGATTCAAAAAGCAAGAAGAAAGCTAAAAAGCCACCTGAGAAAGGAAGAGACAAGAAGTAGTCTCCAGAGGATCAACAAGGTCCCAAGAAAAATACCCAGAAGAAGAAAAACAAAGGTGATATGAACAAGTGCTCATACTGCAATAAGGGCAATCATACTGAAAGCTCTTGTATGAAAAATCAGATAGATATGTTAACTCAACTGTTGGAGAAGAATGGCATCTCCCTTCTAGAAGGCTCAAAGAAGAGAGAAGGAGGATCAAGTTCTGATGACATAGAGAGAGCTCATGCTCTAGTTGCTGGCACATCATGCTCACCCAGTTTTATCATAGATTCTGGAGCTTCAAGACACATGGTTTCGACTAAGGAGGCCTTCTCCTCACTGGATATGTCGAAAGGACCATCTATTGTACTGGGAGATGACTCTCTCACTGAAAGCAAAGGAAAAGGAAGGATAGAACTTGATCATGGTAAATTCAACAATGTGCTGTATGTCCCTGGTCTCGCCTCCAACCTTCTGTCAGTGTACCAGATGACCCACACTGGGTCTCCTAAGAAAGTCACGTTCTCACCAGATGAAGTTGACATCACAGAAATCTCAAGTGGAAGAATCATTGCAAAAGGAGTAGCGAATCATGCTCAAAAGGTATACATGTTTTCACACTTCCTGCCTTACTCAAACCCCTCTGCTCTTCTTATCCATGCTAATGAAGCTAGCAAGCTATGGCTTGAAATATTT
>LPNX010616991.1:114416-156313 GCA_001517045.1 Pseudotsuga menziesii | reverse complement strand
GTGCAAGTTGCTAATTGCCTATCCATAGAGGTAAAAATTGCCATTATTGACTCATGGAGCACTTGGGAAAGCCTTGGGAATCAAATCTGCTTTATTCCTGACCTCCTAGGTGCCCATCTGCTTTTTCTGCTTTATTCCCTGCTTTTTCATTGTTTTAAGGCACATAGGAAAGCAAGACTAGGTGAGGTGAATCAGCTTTGTTGCCTCTTCCTCCTCCACTCTTTCCTCCATGCAAAAGCATGTATGAGCTGCCATTTGACCACTCTTTAGCTTGCCCATGTGCCCTTGCTAATTCGTGGGGTCCTTGATAGATTTGGGATCATCTTTTTACACCTATGGGGGATTTGCCTATTTTGGGTAAGCCTACTTTATGCTAGATTTGGATGCTTCCTTATGCATTCTATTTGATCATGTATTCTATATATTCAGCAGCCTATGCTATTACAGGGTTGGCTATTGTACACTCAGTTAATATAATTTTGTGTTACAGCTCCATATTCAGTCTCCATTGTTGATAATTTTGCATGATCAATTGTTAATTGTTGTGGGTGAAATTAATCTACTGCAGGCCTGAATTTCTACAGTGTTATCCACTATAAGGTAGTTCTTAGATACTATGAGAGGTGATTAGGGACCTTAAATGTTTGTAAATATATGATAATATCCCCATACCATGGATCCAAAGTTGAGATAAGACATATATGCTCATCAACAAACGTATCTTCATAAACTTTCTCCTCCTCCTCACTTGGGAAATCAGATATGAGCTCCGCAAAAATTAACGATTTCTTCAATTTCGCCGAAACAAATTCGAGATCGAATTCTTGCAAAATTACAATCCATGTATTATACTTTCTCCTGATCGTCGTTCTAGTGAGGACGAACTGAAATGGATTGACATGAGCTACCACCAAGGTCTGGCAAAGGAGAATGTAGTGCCTCAATCTCTGAACGGCATGAACGGTAGCTAAGGCAAGTTTCTCCACATGGGAATAATGGATTTCTGCATCTATAAGATTCTGGCTCAAATATTAAATAAAATGCTCATGGAGCTTCTCATCCTCCTGAACCAAAACCATACGAATCATCTCCATGGACGTCACCACATAAATAAAAAATTCACAGCTATAGTCGGGTGGACTAAGCACAGGGGGCGATGCTAAGGCTCGTTTAAGAGCATCAAAGGACTCCTAGGCTCACTCATCCCAGAAAAAGGTAGTGTCCTTCTTCAAAAGACGCATAAATCCTTTAGTCAAATTGGCAAAGTTAACCAGAAATCTCCATAAGAAGTTTTCCATGCCTTGCAAACATTGGAGATGTCTAATATTGCTCGGGGGAGACAATTGAAGTATTGCCTCAACCTTTAAGGGATCGACTCTTATACCCTCCTTGGAAACAATGAATCCTAGCAAGCAACATGACTTCACGCAAAATATGCACTTATGAGGATTTAACCTAAGCTGGTAGTGGCGGCACCTTTCGAATACTAATCTCAAATGGTAGGAATGATGCACTCTCAGCCGAGAGTGAGCAGCTAGGTCATCCAAAAATACTTCATTAATCGATTTGAGATTGTGAAAAATCAAGGTCATAGCCCACTGAAATGTGGCTCTGGTGTTTTTTAGGCCGAAAGGCATCTTCTGATATGCAAACGTACCCCAAGGACAAATAAATGCAGTTTTGTGTTGATCCTCAGGTTTAATTTGAATCTGATTTTATCTAGAAAATCCATCCATGAAGGAAAATACCTCGCTTCCTGCACACTCATCCAAAATCTGGTCAATAAATGGTGTGGGAAAATTATCCTTAGGACATGCATGATTTAAATCATGGAAATCAGTACATATATGGATCGCTCCCTGTTTCTTATCGATTGGAACAGGGTTTGAAACCCACTCTATTAAGGGAACGATATTGATAAAGCCATCTTTCAACATTTTTTCTATCTCAGCCTTAATCACGCGTGCTTTTCTAGGATTCACCGCATGCAAACGTTGTCGAACAGGTTTGGCATTGGGATAAGTCTTAATTTCATGTTCAATAATGCGAGGGTTGATACCTGGCATTTCCTCGTATGACCAAGCAAAGACATCATGAAATTATTTGAACAGCTCGGTATACTCTAGAATCTCAGCATGGGAACATTCTACCCCAATATAGACATTCTCAATCTTACCAGGATCGCGAGAGATATTGATAGGAATCGTAGGTGATATTTCCGCCATGTTCCCATCAGCCATCTAACCAGGAGAGCTTATTGGAACCATAGGACTACCAATATTCTTGCTAAGAATCTCCCTAAAGTCCTCGTGCTCCAAATGGTCAAGTTCAGGAAGAAAATAAGATCTATGATGTAACTCTTCCCAAGGTGGCTCAACTCCAGACATAGCCTCAATAATAGGTTCATCTAATGAAAAAACACTATCAAGGAAGTCATGTGCATGAGAGGACTCAACTTCCCATGAAGGCAGTACATACAGGTCCTCCTCCTCTATCCGTGAAGAGGAAGGACTAGGCTCTGCAACACAATCAAGATTTTCTCGATATGCAATCATAGCTACAGGCAACGGCACGTCCATTTCGATAGGTCCATTCGAAAGACTTGATGTAGGAGGAATCCAAGGATCTTCCATATGGGAAGTGCGAAAAGACACTGAATTCAATGAAGATGAAGCCCCACCAAAACTAGATCCAATCATAAGGACAGGTGTAGGACAACTAAATGTCCCCATAAGGGATGGATACATACCTACACCCACACTCCCAGTTGTCGGTTGAGAGTGATCAATAATCGGGATCAAAGCTCCCGACGATGCACTAACACTTGGATTTTTTAATGATGTTTGATAAATCATAACAATCTTCCCATTAAATGGAAAGTATACTACTTGAAATAGAGAAGAGGCTACGGATTGCATACTATAAATCCAATTCCGACCCAGTAAAAGATTGTAGTCAAGGGGTGCATCAACCACCTCGACCTCGATCGTGACGGTCTTCCCTCCCAAATGGACCTTAAGAGAAGGAAGAATTATGTGCAGCCGAAATGATCTACCATCAAAGGCAATCAACATGGTAGTGGATTTAGACAACTCAGGAGAACCCAAACCCTTCCAACACGAAAAAGACATCACGGAAGCAGCAGCGCCTTCGTCAATCACAGTACATTTGACGGTCATGTTAAGACATTCTACATGAATCAAGAGAGAGATGTAGTAAGGAAAGCGAGGTTGTAGTCCCATGGTTTCAAATTTGATGACAAAAGAAGAGTTATCATCATTCACCCCAAGAGCAGAAAGCAAATCTTTCCCTTGCGACGGACAACTCTGAAGAACTTCAAGCGCAGATATCGCACAATGAGTGTGGCCCAAATCCTCGACAACAGAATAGTTTTGGGCGGCTCGAGAATTGGAATTGTGCCCCTAATGCTTTAAGACTCCTTTAGGAATGTGAGGTACACTCTCAGGTTTATCCATAGGATTTTCAATACGCAAAGGACTCTCAGTAGGAGGAGGTTCTTTCCCAAGGTCTGGTTGTGACGAACCATAGGATTTTGCACGAGTCACAACCTTAGTAGTATGCACCATATTGATGCAACCATGACCAGTACTGGATTCTGGTGGATCTTGATTTCCACCCAATGCAGAATGAGGATCATGGGTGCTCGAGTTCATATTTTGATCATGGGGTAAAGCATTGGTCAGCACAGTTGGGCCCTGTGCTATGAACCCCAAGGCATCTTCCATACGAGGGCACAAGTGATTCAGGTGGTAATCCTTACACAAATTGCAAGGAAACTTAACCTTACATTTAGACTGCTTGTCCCCCCCAGTAGTACGTTCATTCTTCTCATTAAAATTGTAATTTTCATTCTTTTTCCCACCCTTATGATTGTTTTTACCTTTTTTGCCATTCCTTCCGAGTTGTTGGTTGCCCTTCTGGTCCGATGATTGCACGGAAAGTACATTCATCGTTTAGCTGGGTTGAGACAAAGCCGTAGCTTGTCCCAATGTGGATTGGTTAATCAAAAATTGACTCACTTGTTTCGTAACCGATTCCGCAGGTTTGGCACTTGTACATCCCACAATGTCATCGTCATGTGGTCCAGGTTTGATCTTGGGATCGAAACTAGAACACTGAGCATTAGGCATGATCTCATATAATAGACCGGATTGAGCATAAATCAAATCTAGTTCCTATGCTCTAAAAATTTCTTGTTCCTCGTTTTGGACTCCGGATGTAGAAACATCCTTCACAATATAAGGTAGAAATGAGTTAAGGAACCACTCAAGGAGAAACTCTGGCGGTATGAAAGCTTTAATCAACCTCTTCCATCTATGCCACTCTTGGATGTGGTCCGAGATATGTGTGGCTTTGTCCTGTCGAAATGTCAACAAGAGTTTTGTACCAATGTCATAACGCACTGGTAGCTGGAAGTGGTTGAGGAAAGTCATAGCAAGGTCATTGAACAAAACGAATGCCCCCTTTGGTAACTCTATGTACCATTTCGCTGCAGGCCCTATGAGGGTGTGTTGAAATTGCCTCAAACGAATAGAATCATCATGTAAAGAGTTGGAAGAGCACCAAAGGTGAAAGGTAGTGACATGTTCACTACGATCTTTTCCTGGTTTTCCCTCAAACTTGGGAATCTACGAGGGAAGGTTGGTAGGGACAGTCGGCCAAGCCAGGTCATAAGATACTGGATTGTTCATTAGTCTCGATAAGTCAGGTATATTTAACGTTGCGAGGAAAGAGAGCCTAGTTTGAGTCGTTCTATGCCATGCTCCTTGATATTTTTGGTTCATATAAGGCTGACTACTATAAATACCATGGCCTTGGCCATAATATCCTCCTCCCTTTTGACCCGTATATGGCTACATAGAAGCATTATGATGTGGTGAAATTTGATTAGGTGGTGCTACAAAGCCATAATTAGAGGAGTAAGCAGGTTGTTGATACCCGTACCCATAAGGTTGATAACTCTGTCCATACTGCGGTCCATAATATGGTGCATGCGAAATTCCATAAGATGTCCCATGGGATATCCCATGAGAAGCTCCATAAGTGGGGATATGAGGAATGCCATGCGATGGACCGTAACATGATTTAGAAACAGGAATATGACATCCTAAGACAACAAGAGATGCATGACCCTGAAAAACTACTGTACGAGTAGTCGCAGTACGAACATGACTAGTCGCAATGTTCAGACCCGAAGGACCATGTGAATGAGGGGGAGGAAGGGTTGTCAAAAATGCATTCGAAGGAGTAGGAATAGAGGATGAAGGGACATGTGAAGGGATATAAGTGGTATTCCCTTTGGTCACTCATCTCGGTTCTGCTATCTGCATATGACTACTAACATTAGGCCTAGAACGAACATGTGTGGTAGCTTCCACCACGGGGATGGAAGGTGCAATGTGACTAGTGTGCCCAAATCTCTCCACACAGAAAGGAATGGGAATGCCCCCAGGCGTAGTGCTAGGTTCAATTTCTAACTCGGCATGATGTGCTGAATCACGCACAGGGATATCAGACATGCCATAACTAACATGACTAGTGCTTGTGGGTTCATGGTGAGTCTCGTCGCCCAAAAACCAATACTGGTGACCTGTGAATGAGGGATCATAACCAAAATGTGAAGGTATATCAAGTGAAGAATCATATACAGGAATAGGATCTTCCTCCCCAACCTCTTAAGGTGGAGAGGACGTCTCAGGAATCTCATCCTCGTGATCTCCCATCATGTGTGAATCAATGTGATAAGTAGTCCGCCTGGATAGTCTGTTTTTCTCTCCCAAAGTAAGAGGATATGTGGAAGGTGAAAGTCCTGCTAAATGGTGAGAATGGTGAAGTGCCGCACCCAGATCCATAATGACTCAAAAAAATTTAAAAGACTGTATCTAACTATGCAAACCCTAGGAAAACTAGCGTGCACAGAGAATACACCTATATAATGTAAAGCCAAATCACAAGAAAGCAAGGGTAGGATATGTGAGCTCCCGAATGAAGCAGGTATGTCTCACCCAAGAGAGGCTTGAGACTCCCATACACAACAAGTGCAGGTTTGTAACCAATTATTGTGGCCCTCATCTTCAACATATATAGTGACTGTGCTGTCTGACCCCAACCTAGTTGGGACACCTGCAGAATAACCTCTACGAAGTACCCCCTCGATAACCTATGTAAGGAAAATAAGGTCACCTCAATATAATCAATGCTCAGGTGGATAGTCACAGGCAGGATTGACTGTATGGGCAGGGTAGCAAAGCCTGAAACTCTCGAAAGAGCCCCCAGATATGAATACAATCCTGGAAATATCGCTGGTGCTACTCAGTTATGACTAGGGGTCATCCCAATCAATAACCACTCACATTGCCTCTTTCTTAACTCCCTTGTAAGAGGAGGATCCTGAGAAACACTAATTATACCAAGGAATTTCACACTCTCACCTGGACAGACACATACATGTTGTTGTTCAGTGCTCTTGGAGAATTTACTCACAATGAACTATTCCAAGACCCTAAAACCTAATCTTGTTGGTTCACCCTATAAAAGAAAAGAGTGTAATTCATTTTATTATGCCTTGATTTTAATTGGCTTATTACTCAAAAGGGTAAATGATCATGCAACTAATGGTGTTATGATGCAACAAGAAGTAAATGCACACCTAACAATCAATGCAAATGCACTGTGTCAAATGAAAAACGGGTTATGCTACTACATGAAATGCAAAATTCTCCTTCAAATGAAAAATGCAACCATTCCTATATGAAAATCTGATTAATATTATTCCAAGCAAACCTAGTGCAAGTACCATGCAAAATGCAAAAATGCATCATGTTCCAAAAAGAAAATATTTTTGTATTTTTTGAATTAAAATGAGATAATGAAGCAAAAGAATGACTCTACCACCCCCAGACTCTGCAAGCACAATCATACAGCACCCAAGCAAAGAACCAAGGTAAAAGAGACCTAATGCACTAATCCCAAAACAAAAAATAGAAAATACAATGACAAGAACATTTTTTTAAAATTCTAGCTAAAAGACGTCTCTGGTCAAAGACAGAGGTGTATATAGACTCTAGAAGCATCCAAAGAGACTCATGAATCATCAAAACTCACCCAAAAACACTTAATCTTACCCTAAAAATCAAAACTCAGGGCATACGTGATTGTATGCAGAAAACCCGCGTATATATGCAGAAATCCCAGTAAAACCAGTGTGTACACGCGACTATGAAGCAAAAACTCACGTATAGGAAGAAAAAGAGATAAAAAGAAGGAAAAATAGACAAGTTGAGATAGAATCTACTCCTATCATACATTACCATACATACATGCCCCCAGACCCAACTCAGAAATAGAGAAATCAGAGCAATTCAAGAACATTAAATGCCGATAAAAACCCCCAAAGGAAATGACTAGGAACTCCCCATTATGGTCACCAATTCTATTACGGAGAAAAATTCCTATGGCTTGGGGTACCACAATAGACAAAGTAACCACAGAAATCAATCCTTTCCTATATGCAAGAGAAACCAAACATCTAACACTAAAGGATCTCGATACATACCTTATTACGGACGGTTGATGTAGATCCCTGTTGAGCTTTTCCACTCTCGCTTATATAAGTGATTTGCTATCTCAACATTCAGCAAACAAGACGAGCATGCTATATATAATTGTGTTAAACCTACTCTAGCATATATAATCAATAACATATAAGCATTTAAAAGCATCCATGGATTCAATACTCATTTAAATACACATTATTGGATAGGAAAAGATATTTCTATTAATATAAAATAGAGATTACAACAGTGACAACCTCTTTTGGCACGTCTGTGAATCAGAGAAACTGAGTCCTCCATTTGGGCCTCCACTACTTCAATCCTCCATCTCTCAATATCAATCTCACATGCAAAGGCAATCTTGGGAAGAACACAAAGTGTTCCAAGCGACAAGGGGATGCAAACTCAAGTATAAGCTCTAGAAACAATGGACTATAGTTCTCTTTCTCTTCAATTCCTCCCCTTTTCAATGGAATATACAAGAGCTACCACTAGAGTAGAGCCAGATTACAAGTGGGGTGAAATATACCGGATGATTGCAAATCAAAATGTGCCTAATGCAGGGTTCGAAGAACTGACTATATATGCAAACATCGAGAAATCTGCTCTGATGAAGGTAGCCACTGAGCCTGAGTTGTTCCCATGCTCTGAAGTGATCGGCTAGATCCTGCCTAGGGAAAATGTGACCATGATGATCTTAGAAAATACTTCCAAATAGCACTATGTTGCATACATTCCTGGTTATGTCTCACTGGCATATCACTTACCTCCTACTCAAGTATACTTAACTGAAAGTTGGTCGAAAGAGATAAATTTGGACCTGGTTGAGACCGTCAAAAGAATGATGATACTAGGGAAGAACTTTCGAACCAGGCCCTTAGGGGAATATGAAACAACCACTCTCAGGACCCATTATAGATTTATAGCATTGATGCTTAATAGAGTTTTTCGGAGGGCTCATGGAAAAAACTTCAAATTGGGATGGATACCAATCATTTTCTATGTGGCCACTCAAGGGACTATATTCAATTGGGCAAACATAGTGTCTAATAGCCTTTCAGCCTACATATCTTCAGCTTTGAGAGGGGTGTCATAGAAGAAGTTGGAGTTCTATATGAGCTCTATCTTAGTGGACTATATATTATGTACCTAGTCATTTCCAGCTTTAAGGTGTAATTGGGACAGGGACAGGACGCCTGTATACACTGCATACAAACTATTTTTGGCACACAAATATTATAGCCACTACAAAGAGATATGTGAACATTTAATTATGCGTTTGTACACTTTAATATTCCTAATAGAATGCAACTACATGTCTAAGGAGGCATTCAAATTCATTGAGGAACATGGGAATTACTATTTAACGGAAGGGGGAATGTACATCAGAATGTATGGTTGCTCTAGGGCACCTTCTCTACTCCATAAGTATGCCACTAATTATGTGGTACATTAAAAGGAAGTTAGGCAAGTATACCTTGATGGTGTAGGAAGATTCTTGTTTGAACATAAGAAGGCAGCCTATCCTACCATACCTTTCTGGTTGGGAAGTTACAAATTTTCAAAGGTCAAACAAACTGCAGAATTCGTACAGGAGTTGGAGCACTTTCATTTTGGGGAGATGAACTTCCACAGGAATGACTCCCAAAATAAGGTTGCAGAGCATTGCAAAGAGGCAAATGTTCACTTCAAATACACAAACTTTTGGGACAAGGATGAAGAAATCTTCAGAAATGCAAAAAAATGACTGCATTGAAGAAGAGATTTAAACAAAAGATCACCATTGTGGGCGGTAAGGGAAAAACCACACAGAAGAAAGATGAAGGCCAAGCCAAAAAGAGGGAAGAGGATGCTAGGAGGCTAGCACAAGAGGAAGAGTGTTGGCTCAAGAATGAAGAAGAGGAAAGAAAGAAAGTTGCAGAGGAAGTAGCCAAAAGGGAAGAGGAGGAAAGAAAGAAGAAGGAAGATGAAGAGATGAAGAAAAAACAAAAGAGAGTGAAGGTCTGAGATTAGCAGGAGCTAAGAAAGACCAAAAAAAATACTAACCAAATAGATACACAAGTATCATAGGATCATACATATCAGGGGTAGGGATAAGATAATCCTGATTCCCAGGATCCTGCTACAAATTCTAGCAGCACTCAAGAACAGGTTGTTATTTCTAGTTTGAATTTGATACCTTTTATGAAGAAAGAAGGATAAGAGGTACCTGATTTCAGCACCATCTTCTATGACAAGGAGAAGAAGAGGATTGTCAAGAGAACTGAGAAAAAGGTTGAAACAGGAGGACAATCAGGTATGATGATTACTGATAAAACTTTGGTGCATGGGATAGATGCAGATCCACGACTGAAAACCAGAGCTAGGGTGGAATTAACCTAGGCCACTGAAGACAATGTGGATAGACTTATGATAGACCTTGATCAATCAAGGAAAAATGTAGCACAATTAAAGGAAACTTTAAAAAAGGAGAGGGATGAAGGTTATAAGCTGAAAAGGAAATTTGAAGACATGTATAATGAAGTGAGGACTTCAAAGGCAGAACTCCAGAATCTGAATGCAAACAAGATGACCTTAGAAGTTTTCATGGAGAAAATAGAAAAGGATGCTCATAATAGCTTAGTAGAATTACAGAGGCTACAGCTAGAGTATCATGTGTTGAAGACATAGAAAAATGACCTCAAAGTATCATATGAAACTCTGAGTGCAGAAAAGGACCAGCTATAGAGTAAAATTGCTGAGTTGGAGGCACAGAAGGCCACTATAGAAGAAAGAGAAAAACATTTTCAAGTGGAGGTAGCAAGTTTTGAGGGACAGATTGCTTCATTAACAGCATCACTCAAGGATTTCAGTGAACAGAAGATTGATATCTATCCTTTGAAGAAGCATGTCCTAGATCAACGAAGAAGAATTCACCAACTGCAAATGTGTATTGAAGAAGAAAGATGTAAAATATTAGAGATAGATAGCAGGTTGGAAGAAATCTTGGACACTACTTCATATTTTGTAGATAGATCTCAAGATATTTTGGAAGCCCTGGCTGGAAGGAGAGTAAGGATAGAAACCAATGAAGAAACCCCTGCAGATTTACCAGCTAAAGATTGACATAGCTTAAAGCATAATTATGACTTATTAGAGTTTTCAATAAATACAGTGGACGAATTCAAGAAGACTGTGAAGAAAATGAGAGGATCATGTACTGAATACTGCACAAGGATGCTAGTCACCTACAACAGATGCCAAGTTGCTATAGAACAAAGATTGGATGCATTACCAGAACATGAGTTGTTCATAGAACAATTACAGAGAAGGTATCATAAATATGAGCAAGAGATCCAACAAGTCAAGGATCTGGATGAGCAGATCCTGAAGAATGCATTAGGTCATGCAGCAATTAGCATCCATTTACTTGAATATCAGCTATGCTTGAGTCCAGCAAGAATAGAGGTGGTTAAGAATCAGGCTGCAAAGTATGAGATCAACATCTGTTTTCTTGAACCCTCAAATTTTGAAAGCATAGCAGCGGAGGCCCAAGCGTGGAAAAAGTTCATTAATGATCAAGCAGGGCCCTCTTCATAGAAGTGTTCTATTAAATTTTGTTTTAAATGTAATATATTGTATAATGTATGAGCACTCACTACGAAACAAAATTTTGGATTGAAACATTGGGGAAGCCCAAAAGTCACTTTGGGGCAGCCCAAAAGTTTTGCCTTTTTATATAAGTATAGGAGAGTTAGATGTAGAGAAGGACTTTTTCCCAGATAGATTTGTGAGAGTATGTTGTAAGAAGAACTATTTCCTTTAGCAATAAAGGATTACAAGTTGCATGTTGGAGAAATCTTGGTGGAATGTTTCAAATGGTGTGCTATGGATTTCTTAAATGTGAACTATTTCGTTTTCAGCTGTTGTCCATTAACTGTGAGATCGTTCTAACTCTTTGAACCTATGTTCTTGTTATGAATGCGCTCTAGTTTATTCTCTTAAATTTCCACTATGAGTAATGAAGGCTTTTCATAAACAATGAGCTATCTTGTTGTTCATATATCTATTAATGTTCATGTGTTTTGAATTAAGTAACAGCTATGTGTGATTTTTCTTAATGCATGCGCAGAAATATATTAGTCATTGATAAATTATCATATTTCTCCCTAGGGATAGGTTAGATAGTTAGTTTTAGTTTCTTGCTGTGTGTGATTTAGATGTGAGAGAGTTAAGGCGAGAGGTAAGAACTTGAGCATCACATTGTGACCACTCCTCGTATTCTCTATCAATATGCATTTTTAGATAGGCACTTCATATCATACTTAAACATAAAAAACTAAAAATACACATGGTGGAATAGGCCGTAACCAGTAAAACCTTGTATTTTGTTACTTGACCTACGGTAGCCAGACCGTAAACCAGACGGATTCCCCATACCAAACAGTAACGGGCTAGTTGGGAACGTTTACTAGGGAGAATCCCTAACTATTGTCACCTGCAATTTTCCATGCCTCAATAGCTTTTTGGCACTAGAAGGAGGGAAGCCAGTGCATGGCTAGCCAAGGAAACCCATTTCCTCGAAATTATTCCACCGGTAACAGTTTTGAGAGCAGTTTGTTTCCCAATCCAATTCTTGAAGAGAAGGGTAAATAGTTTTTGTATCCTGTCGATAATGAAGTAGTTGAGAATTTGAGAAGAATCACCAGGGCTTATGCGAAGAATATCAGAGGATTATCGATTATCCCTACCTTACCCAGAAGAGAATATCGAAAGAAAGACCGGCCTATATTGGAAGACATAGTGTTGATTGAAGATTTTGAAGAACTGGTAGAAACAGCCTTACAGGAAGTTGTTTGACCTCTGAATCAGTTGGAACCAGATAAACCTTACTGTTCACCTATTCATACCACTCTTCATTCACCACCTCACTCTCCAATTAAAATCATGGAAAATGTAAATGCAAATCAACCACCCAACCCACCAAATCCACCACCTGCTTGGAGGGCTAGATCACCATTAAACCTAACACCTCCTTTGCATGACTTACCTCAGGATTTTGAGAAAATGTTTCCTAAGTTTGACCCAAGTGAAAATATTTTAGTAGATGATCATTTGCAACGCTTTTACTTGGCTATAGAAGGACTATGGGCTGGAGACCATGAAGATGTAGTCTGTAGATTGTTTCCTCGTACCCTAAAAGGAGTGATAGCCTCATGGTATTTTGCTCTTCCTGCAAAATCAATCACAGACTGGGACACGTTTGAAAGAATATTCAGAAGTAAATATGCAGTCCAAAAAACTTATGCATCTCTAATTAAAGGGTTATGCACTTTAAAGAAAGAAAGAAAAGAAAAAGTGCATAGTTTCACTCAAAGGTTTGTTGCTTATATAAAGAATTTTTCTGCAGCTAATAAAACATTTGATAAAGTTTTGATTGAATATTATACTTCAACTCTAGGGCCTGAATTGGCCATGTTTGCCAAGATGTCAGTCAAGCCTACATTGTCAGAAACTTATGAAGAAGCTGAGAGGGTAGAGGCTCAAAAAGAGAGCATAGAAGATTATCTTGAGTAGTCGGGAGAAAAAACTTTTGGTAAAAAAGCTTTATTATTGTCTAAGCCTAAGGATAAGCAATCACATGAATTTGAAGGAATGTTGAAAATGATGCAGAAGATGTCTAACAGAGTGATAGAAAAGGAGGCTCATAAAGCATACATGCCTTACTATAAAAGGAGAGAAGACAACAATCAATCTAAACCTCCACCACACAGTCCTGCATCAATGAATTTAACTGAGGTAGGTATGGATAATTTTTGCACCTTTCATCAGCAGCCTCATTCTGAAAAAAATTGCCCTCAATGGATCAATTCGATGACATTAGTAATGAATCAGCTATTGGACTCTAAACTAACAAAAGATGATGAGCAGGAAGAAAAAAATAATCAACCCATAGAAAAACAAGAAGAGGATGCTCTGGTTTTATGGGATTGTGTCTCACTTTTTGATACAGAAGAGGAAGGTTCACTAAAACAAGAAGAAACATCAGAAACAAATGTGACAACAAGAAGTCAAGGTTTGTTAAATAAAGACAATTCAATACTTCCGAAGATTAAGAGATTTCAGGAGAACATGAAGAAAATGCAGAAGAAAAACACAGATGATAAAATACCTGAATTAACCATTATCAGTCAAGATCCAAAACAAGTCAACATGCATGTTAATCCTATTGAAGACAAAGTTGATAATGTCAAGGAAAATCTCAAAGAACCTATGATGGGGTATGATATTGTGGAGGACATTAAAAGGGCTAACGCAAATATTTTATTATTTGAAATGTGTAATGTACCTCAATAGAAAGAAAAATTGTTAAAAGTGCTTGAAGTACTAGAGGAAGAGCTTCCCACTGACAACCAACCTGTAGAGGAAATTGTTGAACCAAGTGTGGGAGGTAAAGCTAGGTTTAAAACCCCACCATTCCTTTTGACTTTTGAGATTTTAAACCATAATGTGCACAATTGTTTAGTAGACTCAGGTTCAACAGTCAATGTTATGCCACTATCAGTCTGCAAGAAGATCAATGGACAACCTAAACCAACTACCTGGCAGGTTACTCATATAGACAGGACCAATGTGAAAGTAGTCGGGGAAATGGAAGATGTTCTGATTTGCTTATCTGCAAATGAAAAGATATGTTAGTACATTGATATTGTAGTGGAAAACATCCCTGATGTTTATGGACTTGTTTTGAATCGAGACTGGTCAGCAAGGCTAAATGGGTATTTCGCATCAGACTGGTCACATCTATGGTTGCCTCATAAGGGAAGTCCAAATCAAATAAAAATATTAAGAGAGCCCCACATGAAGCACAATGTCACTCAATTGGAAGAAAAAATGAACCAGTGAATTCTGTATTGGGAAATTATCTAATTGAGCTAGAAGCGGGAAACTACCAAGCGAAAGAAGCTAGCAGTACACCAGACACCCAGCCCGATCTCCTTCGATTTTCATTGGCGGATGAGATTGATTATAAAATAGTAGATTTAGTTTCAGATGTAGTTTTTAATTCAAGTTTCGTAGAATTAGATAATGAGTAGGCCTTTTCAATTTGCAGTCAAGCCCAACACCTCAACTTACAAGTTGCCAGATTTACAGGGATGGGCAGAGAACTAACCAGTTAGTGGTTTAGTTCTCAAAATTTATTTTTCTTGGTTTTTATTTCTTGATTATCTAGTACATAAATAAACTGATTTGGTTCTTTATTTTTTATTTATTTTTTATTTATTTTTTTTCATTTTTTTTTAGTTAGATTTTGATCGATTTCAATAAAAGAAGCAAACTTTTGGTTGCATGGAGAGCATCAGAATTCTGGATTAACTAAAATCCTTGATTATAAGACTGTGTATTATTGATTTATCTGAAAGAATTCTCTTAGTTTAGCAGTTTTCCTAAATGGCTATAAACACATTGAAGTCCTACTTAATCCTTGTAAAATAACTCAGGATCGAAAGGTCTGGAATACTATTTCCAGGCTCCACCCATCTCACATTTAAAAATGGATTAGGGGGTGACAGCAAAAGACCCATGGAAAGGAAGCAGGGTAAACAGTATATTATATATAAATGATCCCATGCCAAGAATTTAAATCCAAAAGGTGAATAAGAGTCAAAATCTCCTAAGAAAGAAATATGTATCGAAACGAAGTACAATAAGAAACTACTAATAAAGTACCCAGTTTTTTGAGGTTGTTGTAGGTATCACCACCCAATATCCAATACCATGGTATTAATATTCCATATTTTAGGTAGCACCTACTATCATTCCCCTAACTTCACCTATATAATCGTTTCGCTTGCAATCCTTGGAGACTTCCAGTGAACCATATGAGTACAAAATTGCCAAAGTTCTTCTCTGTCCGTGAGCTGAAAATTAAATACATCTCTCACACAAAAGGACACTATGGATAGAGGAGCCTGAATAAAAATTCAAAAAGAAAGGCATGCAGGAGGACTCAAAAAGGACAAAAAGTTCCAAAATCACAGAAGTGTAGAATAGCATGGGAATGAGGAACAAATGAATATTTCTGTTTACCATATGTTACAATCCTGTGGTGTCCAAGCTGGGAGCTACCCAAAGATAGAGGTAAAAAATGAAACTCATATTCCTGGCCTCAAAAGAGTTATCTTGACTTTGAAATATTGGTTTCCATTTTCCTAAATTGATCTATCATCAATTATTAAAAGTAAATACATTTGCCATTCAAGAAATCTAGACATATAGAAGAATTCAACATGTTGGTTTTATTGTCAAACAGTCTGTTACTTAAGGAAGAAATTGTCTAGAGATCTGGTTTCACCAGGTAGTCGCCAATCGTTGCAGCTGCAACTATTTCCCAATTTTTTTTAAAATTTTGGACCCTCCTTTTAATTTTATCTTTCTTGGACTTGTTTGGGATTGTTGAACTCTGTTGTTCCTCTGCTACAAATTTAGATATTTTCAGGTTGAATTGAGGTAATTTGTTTACCACTTTCGAAAGTTGAATGATTATTTTTTTGTCCAGCTGATGCTTTTGACTATGAAGTTGAAACTGAGGACCTTTTTATTTAAAAATGATTTCCCTTATCGTTTTCTGAAGTTTATTTATGTCTAGATCGGGGCGGTAGTTCTCTACGCAGCCGTCGTTGCAGAGGGTAAGTAGTGAACTTCCCGATGGACAATCTTATTTTCACCGATGCGCTTTTATTTCATTTTTCTTTGGACTGATGGTGTTTTTATTTTATCATGTTGGGACCATGATCCTTCTATATCACCATCGTTTTAGAGGAAAGAGAGAGAACCGGACGAGGGATAGTTTTTCTTTCACTGATTACGTGGTTTTATTGGTTAAAACTTTTTTTCTTTGCGATGATTTTTTGTTTTCTCTATCAGAATGTTTTTGGAAAATAGTTGGAGTTCTAGTCTCAAGCGACTCCACCGTTTCGGAGGCTTTGTTGTTTATCTCACCGACACTGCAGAGATGCTTAGTGTTAAACTCACCGATTTGTAGTCATTAAAGTTTTCAATTGCCGATGTTTTTAGTTTGTCGTAGAACCCTTAGTCTGTATGACTTTTACCATTGCAGCTCCCTGGTGAACTAATCGCTTGATGCTTAGTTATTCTGTTCACCGATGAAAGATTTTTCCCGTCGACATTTTTCATTGGAAGGTCTATATATTGGGGTAGGGTATTATTTTATTATTACCCTTGTGAACTAACGTCTTCTCCATCCTCACTATTCGAACTGTACCAACATGCTTAGCTGTCAGGATTTCATTCGTTTGGAGTGCTACCATGGAATGTTTGGACCATCGCGTCGACTGCAACTTGTTTTCCAGGTAGGCCAACCATGGTTTCTCCTTTCTCTTGTTTTCAGAACTAGGGTTTTCCCTTGGTTGGGTTTTTCCCGATGTTTGGTCGTTGGCCGTCTAAATATGAATTTGTATCCTTACGGCATGAGGTATCAGTTAGTTTGACAGTATTTGCGGTGGGGGGTTTTTCTTGAGTCTGTTTGTAAGTTGTTATGGAAGCTCGATCCCGGTCCGAAGGTTTAGGTAGTTCGTGCAGACAAGAGTTACGTTGTCTGCACCAACTTTTGTGGGGTTGTTTATGGCCATCCAGGGAAGTTTTCATTTTTCATAGGCGCATACCCTAGTTTCGAGAAACGGTGAGGGGTTTTCAACATTTTGGTCAAGCTGTGATTTCCACATTTTTGTCTTACAATTAATTTGGTGGTTCATGTTATGCAAAGAGTTTGAATGCAGTTCGTTTTAAATTATGCATTTTCTATCAGGGTCATGTTTTAAGTGCAGATGGACTTAGAAGTTTAGACCCAGTTTGCAGAAGTCCTTTTGCCTGTTATTTTCTATTATGGATTAATATTCGGATAGTTTCTTTGTTGAGAATGCATATGGAAGAGGTAAATGTTTTGATACAATTTTTCTTCATTCTTAGAACACTAACTAAAATCTCTAATTGTCTAAGAACATGTTTGGTTGATGACAGGGTAACTTCTTCAAAGGAAATATGTCTAAAAGACAAAAGAAGAAGGATCATGTTGCTAAGGGAGAACCAGATGTGGAAATCATTACCAGGGTGGAATACATTTATGAAGATAAAAGAGCTACCACTGGAGTAGAGCCAGATTACAAGTGGGGTGAAATATACTGGATGATTGCAAATCAAAATGTGCCTGATGCAGGGTTCGAAGATCTGACTATATATGCAAACATCGAGAAATCTGCTTTTATGAAGGTAGCCACCAGACCTGAGCTGTTCCCATGGTTTGAAGTGATCAGCTAGATCTTGCCTAGGGTAGATGTGACCATGATGATCTTAGCAAATACTACCAAATAGGGCTATGTTGCATACAGTCCTGGTTATGTCTCACTGGCATATCACCTACCTTCTGCTCAAGTATACTTAACTGAAAGTTGGTTGAAAGAGATAAATTTGGACCTGGTTGAGATAGGCAAAAGAATGATGATACCAGGGAAGAAATTTTGAACCAGGCCCTCAAGGGAATATGAAACAGCCACTCTCAGGACCCCTTATATATTTATAGCATTGATGTTGAATAGAGTTTTTGGGAGGGCTCATGGAAAAAACTTCAAATTGGGATGGATACCAATCATTTTCTATGTGGCCACTTAGGGGACTATATTCAATTGGGCAAACATAGTATCCAATAGCCTTTCATCCTGCATATCTTTAGCTTTGGGAGGGGTGTCACAGAATAAGTCAGATTTCTATATGAGCTCTATCTTAGTGGACTGTATATTATGTACCCAGTCATTTCTAGCTTTAAGGTGTAATTGGGACAAGGACAGGACCCCTGTATACACTGCATACATACTATTTTGGGCACACAAATATTATAGCCACTATAAAGAGATATGTGAACATTTCATTATGCCTTTGTACACTTTAATCTTCCTAAAAGAATGCAACTGCATGTCTGAGGAGGCATTCAAAGTCATTGAG
Organism: Pseudotsuga menziesii; assembly: GCA_001517045.1. NCBI lineage: Eukaryota > Viridiplantae > Streptophyta > Pinopsida > Pinales > Pinaceae > Pseudotsuga > Pseudotsuga menziesii. The sequence continues at coordinate 137,741 of LPNX010616991.1, read as the reverse complement.
GAACATGGGAATTACTATTTGACGGAAGAGGGAATGTACATCAGAATGTATGGTTGCTCTAGGGCACCTTCTCTACTCCCTAAGTATGCCACTAATTATGTGGTACATAAAGAGGTAATTAGGCAGGTATATCTTGATGGTGTAGGAAGCTTCTTGTTTGAACATAAGAAGGCAGCCTATCCTGCCATACCTTTCTGGCTGGGAAGTTACAAATTTTCAAAGGTCAAACAAACTACATAATTTGTACAAGAGTTGGAGCACTTTCATTTTGGCTTCGAATACAAAAACTTCTGGGACAAGGATGAAGAAATATTCATAAATGCAAAAAATATGACTGCATTGAAGAAGAGATTTAAACAAAAGATCACCGTGGTGGGCGGTAAGGGCAAAACCGCACAGAAGAAAGCTTAAGAAGAAGAAGCCAAAAATAGGGAAGAGGATGCTAGGAGGCTAGCACAAGAGGTAGAGATTTGTCTCAAGAATGAAGAAGAATAAATAAAGAAAGTTGCAAAGGAAGCAGCCAAAAGGGAAGAGGAGGAAAGAAAGAAGAAGGAAGATGAAGATATGAAGAAAAAAAAAAGAGAGAGTCGTAACTGGTGGACCGGACCGTAACTGGTAAAACCTTGTATTTTGTTACTTGACCTATGGTATCCGAACCATAAACAGGATGGATTCCCCATACCAAATAGTAATGGGTTAGTTGGGATGTTTACTGGGGAGGTTATGAACCCTCCTCATACAAACTTATAAGGGGGGTTTTGAACCCACCTCATTGTAACATACAAGGAAAGTTTTGAAGCCCCCTAGTAGTGACATATGAAGTTAGTTTAGAACCCCCCTCATAGCCATAATAAATCATAATAAAATATATTTTATTTAAAATATCAATATTACAATATCAATAGGGCACAAAGGAATCGAACCTTCAACCTCCTTCTTGTAAAATAGGCGCTCTTCCATTGAGCTAGAACCCTTTAAGAATTGGGGAAAGGGGAAATATTAACACCAATATTGCATCATTTGTAATTCTAAGAAAAGACTAATAATACCAACATTGTTCCTGACTCAAGAGACCTAAGAAAGTAGCCTGAATGGATCTGACCATATTTAGATATATGCTAACCACTTCAAATCCTATGATGTAATCAAGATAATGTAGATGTATTCTAGGAAATTCACATTTAGAATCTGAAACATATAATTATGCATCCAATTGACCTCAAGTTGGAAGTTAAAAAGAAGAATATTATGTCACCCTGGAAGACACTCAGTTTTCTTGATTAAGACCATGACATTGTATCACACACAAAGTAACAACAAATAAATGTGTTTTGGAGCTCTATAGATTTTAATCTTATGTTGCTTTATGACAAAAAGTTGTATAGAATTTTACCTTTTTTGTAGTGGGATTAATCTGGGAAGAATAGGGGGATTGGTGCAATCAGCTATGGTTAGTTGTTTGTTGCAATTATCTATTGTATAAGATGGTTTTCTTCACTAATATATCGAATACATAAATATTTTTTTTCATTATTTCTATGCTACTATGATTTGTTGCTAGCCAGTTGGTCCATCCTTATTTCAATGATGAAACCCAATAAGGACATACATGCATCATATTTCTCATTAATTTTCAGCCAATAGATACTCCAAGGGGTTACTGTCGTGTGCAAGCATCAAATTATCAAACGTATTTCTCAATCTATAACAAATCTCAACCAAAACATGTGCGAATTGTGATCCTTCAATATGTTAGACATTGCTAACATCCCAATGCTTGCAAAATACCTTGATCAGGCCCAAGTCAAAAATATCTCCCTTGGGCTACAATCATCTAAGATCTCGCTCACAAAAATGGTTAACCTATCCCATCATTGGCATATCCCTCCCAATGTGGGGCATAAAACCAACCTGATGCATCATCTTCCAAGGAATGCACAAACATTTTCATCGTAACATCCTCATGTGAAACATTGATTCTTGAAATGAATTCAATGACAAATGTAACAAGTAGTACAACTTAGTCAGCATGTTCTGAGAAGTTTTTAATATGCTTGTCCCAATATGGAACAAAGAATTGATTCAGATTCCCTTGGATACCCAAGAAATCTAATGGATTGAACCATTATTTAATCCATGGTTATTCTAAAAATGCCATACTTCTTAACTTCAATATTCAATGTGACAAACTGATATGAATTTGAAAAACATATAACCATAATACCTCATTTTAGTACTAGTGGAGCTTCCAAGTGAGGTTTCAAATGTCTTCAAGTATGTTGGATATAGAAGAAGGAGATGTCATTCACAACATGGCAATGGATAAACAAGGGATCATTGTGGAGAATATTTATGTAGAAATTGAGGAAAACGTTGCATAGGTATGGTGATATTTGACTTCGTACAAAGGAGTTTGGTTGTTGAGATGAATAGAGTTTTGGAAGAAAAGGAAAATGTGATGGCACTTCATGTACTTAATATATTATACAAGGTGGATTGGGGTTGCTCGAGATCGACCGATGGAGATGAACAACCTATGGAGAGATTTCACTATTGGATGTGGAAATTTGGTGTTTGAATGGTACACTATCGAGAGTGAGTCATGGTTTTATAGTTGGAGAAAGTGGAGGAAATCAAAGCAGAATAAATCTGAACCAGGAGAATTGGAATTTTTTAAACAAGGGAATACGATGTGGAGCATCCATAAATCCTGCCATATTCCCTGAATATTCTAGAAGACCAAACATAGATACATACAATTTGAAAAGGGTACCCTCTCCCAATTTTAACTCGAAGTTTACACTAATTTTAACTAGAAGGTTGTTCTTGCTAAACAAAGTAGACTAGCAACTTAAAAAAAAATAGCTACATAATCATAGATCGGCTGCTTTTCTCAAGCACATATTACAAGAAGCTCACCCCTTAAACCTCTTGACAAATCCTTATCATAGGTACCAGCCCTACTATACGTTTAAATATTCCTAAAAGGTTTCAGCAAATTACTTTGATATCGTATAGAAATTAAACACAGGATACACAAATCATGTGCTCTATAAATTGTTTCTATAGGATACGCGAACAGTCTGAAATAAGTGCTAATCAAAACAGCCATTGTAAATTACACTAAATATATATCAACACAAACAGTTAGAAAATATAATTATAACTCAATTAGTTCATTGTCAACACTTTCTACTGCATTTATTAATTCTGTACATAAAAAACTGCTATAGAAAAATAGCCTTAAACTACTAACTTCTAGACTCAAGACTCACTTAATGAATCCATACCTATTCCCTCACTCATATAGCGTTAAGAAGGGTATACGAAGGTATACAAGATAGTTTTTCATGTAACTCAAACTCAGAAATAGAAATTTCTTTATCCTAATTCAAACCCAAAAATATAATTTACTAAAAACTAAACTCAAACCGAGTCTTTAACTGGCAGACAAAATTGTGCATGCATGCCTTGAATAAGGATATATGGTAGGAGATTCCTACACCCTCTCCCTCTATAAAACAAGAGTGATTCACCTCCTCCTCAAGAACTGTAATGCATCATCTCTAGAATTTACGATGCTAGTGAACTGGTGCCCATCTCTACTACTGTAGAAGATTGTCCAATGTACACTTCACTAACACACAATCCCCTTCTCATCATACACAAAGTGTTATTTCCCCTTTTGTACAAGGCCTTGGGGATTCTCCATGCATGGCCTTAGTCTATGCTAACGGGTTTACCGAGGATGCTATCCATTATTGTATAAAGTGAAATCATCCCTTGGGTTTAAAAACAATGGACATTTTAATTTTATTACATTTTTTAATAAATTTTATTTGAAACAATTGATTTTGTTCTTGGACAATCATTGATTGTGCTTCAAATAAGACATCAGGTGTTTAGTGTTGAAGGGAGGAGAATACATTCTCACTAATTTGTTGATTTCTTGTTACCTTTATGCAAGGTCTTCCATTACTTGAACAACCACTATCCTAATAACATTTTTCCCCAAACCTTCCATTACTTCAAATATATGGCCACTATAACTTGAACATGTAAATCTTAATGAGATAAACATTGATGAACTAATGTTGCATGCCCCAAAAACTTGTATATGTTGGTTTGGAATAATATCTTAAAATTTTAAAACTATACTTAATTATAATAACCTGGATGATAATTGGATCATACGAGAAAACAAAGTTTATCTACCATTCAAATAAATGTGGGCCAAGTATGAATGGAACTATTGACTTGAATAACAATTACCAACTTTTTGATCATAGAAAATTCAAAACCATTTTCATTGCCATAAAAGCTACCATGGTCTACCCCCCCTCATGATGTAACTCTCTGTTCCATCAGTAATATATGATACATTTCTCAAAATATAAAGCTATTCTATGAATAAAACTATACAAATGTGAGTGTTGATCAAATGACAAAATAATTGCCATGTTAACTGTTAAGGAAATAGGCTTGCAAAGCCATATTTTGGATACAGATAAAAACTACAAACACACTGCTTCAGAAGGAAGGAAGGATTTGAATATTATTTAAATGTAGCTTAAACGTCAAAGAAGGCTCATGCAAAATGAATAATGAGATTCTATTATTTCTACAGAGTGGAGATATTTTTTGTAATTTATGATTTTCTACCCTGATACTAACATTACTAGATCCCATACCATTACATAGATGAAGATTTAAAACCAAAATTGAAAGAAAATTACAATAATCGATGTACAAACATCAAAATATTCGGATGTGTGAAGCTAATATTTTAGACCATTTAATACATCCTACAAAGAGAGGACAGGAAAATCTGGCCATGATACAAATCATCAACTATGAAAGAAATGTATTGTTATTAAGTTTTATTATAAGATGGATCCTTCCACGTATTTAACTGCAGTAACAACCTTAATGCAAAAGAAAACAATACATGACAAACTACAGTAAAATTCTTTACATAAGTGATTTTACCCATTCTAAGATTCTTCATTCTTTTTTTCGAGGAAAACCTTATGGGATGAAAGAAATGTATTGTTATTAAGTTTTATTATAAGATTGATCCTTCCACATATTTAACTACAATGACAACCTTAATGGAAAAGAAAACAATACATGACAAACTACAGTAAAAATATTTACATAAATGATTTTACCCATTCTAAGATTCTTCATGCTTTTTTCTGAGGAAAACCTTGTGGGATCCCCCATTATCCCTAAAATATCCAAACAGGGGCAGCTCAACCTCTAGTCACAATAGTAGCTGGTAACCCAGAAACACCCAACCGGACTTGAACCTCAGCTGGACTAGAACTAGGGAACTCAAGGCAAAATCCACCTTGAAATAGTCAATTCAAGCCAGCTGAACTAACCCACTGGGATACCCATTCCCATTCTTACTATATGGTCATGTATAAGTAAATACTTGAATTCAGGGAAAGACATTGATTATATGGAAATAACCAGCAGTTCATTTCAACTTGAATATAACAAAATGAGTGTAGGAAATATCATCTACCGTAACCCAAAAGGCGTTGGTCACGTACCAGGTATTAAACCGCCACCTAACACCCTTGTCACTTCTATACGAAAAGGTACAGTACTACAATTCAACCAAATATAACTTAAATCATAAATTTTTAATGCTTAGAAAGAACTACCAAAGAATACATAAAGTTAATGCTTATTAATATTCACTGTACTGATAGTTAAATCATAAATGACAATTCTTAGATTTCTGGTGGTCTTTAAGGATATCTATGAAAATCCAACTATAAAATTTACAATCTCAAAGCAGCAGATGGAGGATATCGAATTCAAAAAACTTATCCAAAAAACAATTCAAATTTATGGTTTATTCTAGTTAGCCAAGTTTTCAAATGTGAAAACCAAGAGAATATTACAAATCCACGTAAGATAATGAATGCAGTTTAATAGAAGATAGTACCCCATGTTGAATTAATAATTTTATTGTATTGCATAGTTGTCTAAGAGGGTGAATGGTCATAAAGAGTAGATGTATAGTATTAAATATTGCATAAATAAAGTGCATTACACCAAATGCTAGTCAGTTAATCATCCTATCTTGTTCTTTAGCCTATTTAGAGACTTAGTGTCTGAAATATTATTGACATTGTTATTAAAGCACATATCATCGAAAAGGGAGTGTGCTTAAGAACTACATTTTCATGTGAGACAGTCATTAAATTGTATTAGGAGCTCATGATTAGGGTATCCTAACTGGGATGTCATGAATCATAATTAGTTGTGGTTTGAAGTGGTAGTCTTGTTGAAGGTGCTATAAAGATCCTAAACTTAAGAGAAATATGGTTAACACATCACTATGTTATGATTGTACATATCATAAAAATTGCAATCCATTAACCATATAACTCCTCACAAGAGTACAAAACATAACAACACTCAAACAACTACAAAATTGAATGCGAGGAACAGAAAGTAACAACAACAATCACACCATGAACACAGGAAAAGTCATGAATGCCACATTGCTAGTTGATACGCAGGAAAAATACAGTAGCCTATAAGAAAATCCAGCTCTCATCCATGCTCATACTAGAAAATGAATACAATCAGATGCATATTCCCGAAGATTAATCAAAACCTGCATATAATGGTATCACATATTAACCTTGATGGTGGAGGTCTATTTAAGTTTTAAACATCATTTCTTTCACAAAAAAGCATTTACGATTTTAGTATGTTCCCTATGGGGAGATAGACATATTTTTTATATAGGTTTAATCATGTAAAAGATGGTTCAAGAATCCTTAATGAAATACCATTGTGCTAGAAACCACCAATGTATGGAGGAAACAAATCTCAGAGCCATTTGATGAATATCACTCTGCAAACCCACTTGACCGAATGGTATAAAAATACCACTTAAAATGAATTTACTGGGTTTTTGTTGATCCCCTGACTATTGTGCTGGAAACCACCAATGTATGGAGGCAACAAAAAAATAGATCCATTCGATGAAGATCAATCTCCAAACCTACTTAAAATGAATGTCATAAAAATACCACTTAAATGAATGGCATAGAAATACCACTTAAAATGAATTCAGTGGGTTTTTTACTAGGTTTTTGCTTATCCCTCACTCTTAAGTTATGAAAGAGATATTCCTAGCTAGGCTTGACCCATAGATTCGTAATCTATGGCCATGCACACTTCAAGAGGTTATGAGATCCCTCACATATGCCCACATATTTTTCTGCCACTTTATGCTTTATTGTTCTTTTTTTATCAAGGACACGGAAGTCGTACTTGTGGTTCATTTTCCCTTGCACCACTTGTGCAAGGTATATATAAGCATTATGCTCATTTCTAGTGTAGCACTTCATTATTCATAAAATAGAATCATAAAACTGTTACATTTTGATTCAAGCACCACTTCAATCGAACCCCCAACATGACCAAGTATGTGCAAAAAATGATAGTGCAGTCATGCAAGGATTTGTCTTTTGTTTTCATATAGAGCTCATGAAAACTTAGTGTTGTTTCCTCTGCTACCAACAAGCATGTTGGTTTGGAAGGGTCACTACTTCATAAGTATATTATGTTTAATTATGTGTTACTTGTATACCCTCTTTTTCCTCGTGATGAATTGGAGACATGCTATATAGCTTTGTTATCTTTGTTTTCCATAGAGATACATTCCCTCCATCCTCGGGATGATAAGGGGGGCAAGTCAAGGGCATCCCCTCTCCAAAAGAGATATTTGTCCTTTATCCAAAGGGGATACCAAGATGTCCCTTGGACCCCACAAGGGACACCATTAAAACCCAAGATCCCTCCTTAGAGTGATGCTAACGTGGATTGTGTGATATAGTGCTCCCTATAATTGATTTACATCAAACAATTCTGGAATATTTTTCCAAACGAGCACTTCAAATGGGTTGTTTATAATATTATATGTGATTCTAGAAGTTAACAACCTCTACAGAGTGATTGCTTCCCTCTAATACCAACCTCCACTTGAATCATTCTTTCCAATCTTACTGGCACTGCACCTAGGATTACAACTCCTACCTTTTAATTAGCCTGTGAGTCTCTTCTCATCTGTTATAACTAACCTAAGTGTTAAGGATCAGTATTTTTAGGGATTAATTTAACCATATTGACTCAATTTCCCTGGGCCGAGGAAAAAATAAAAAATAAATAAAATCAAATAAGAAAATTACCAGAAGGAAGAACTTAAAAAATATTTCAAAACAGCTCGGTAGGTAACGAGGGTATAATTATGAAATTTCAAATTCATTTACAAAGTCTAAATGCACACAGGGTCCCACTCAAATATGAGAAATGGTCAACATTATAATAATATTAATAATAATGTCTTATACGGTCCTTTCATACCTACCTAGCCTGTAATCAAACCGATTGGTCACAATAATGCGGCAACATATTTTGTTTGTGGTTTTGGACACTAAAAGTGCTTTTATTTGATCACGTCACCACAAATAAAAGATAATGAAAAAGGCAATGGTCCCTATGTGCTACATTCACCATAAAATTGTCAACATGGGTGAAGAATTTAAATAAAATTGGATTAATGAGAGATTCATGGACATTTTTAAGTGATAAGGCCCAAAATATTACAACTCGGTGGGGTTTAACAAAAGACATGAAACTAGAACTAAATGGAAAATATGATAAAAAAATATAAGTGCAAGGAACAGAGTAAGCATACAATGGAATGTGCCACGGCTCCTCATTAGGACCTTTAGTGACATCTGATAGATTAAAAAAAATATACATTGATATGGCTAGAAATCAAAAGCTGACACATTGCCAACAAGGACTTGGTTCACTATTGAGGTTGGAAGAGTAATAGACCATTGGCAAGGATTCCATTCTCACTGTGATCTACCCCATCCAGAAAGCATGTCATGAATCTAAAAAAATTTGGTACAATCAATACCCCTCAGAGATAACACGTAAGCTGAACCTACAACAAAGGAAATATATGTTATGTGGTTGAGATGGTAGTGTAAAACCCTACAAAAACCAGCAGGAACATAGTGTGCTTGAACTGCATACATAAGCAGACAACAGAAAAAGAACAGAGAATCAATAAAATCACTGCATCTATTACATCTTCTACTAAGAAATGGTAGAGGGTTGATCTATTGTACTTAATAAAGAAGAGCAAAACTTCATATCGTAAAGCATGATTTAGCATACATCCTTTCTCAATTTATCTTGTTGGATTTTACATTTGTTATTTCTTCCTTTAGAATCCAGAGATGCCATTTTTTCATTATTTGCATTTATAGTTTTTCCTCTTTCCCCTCTATGCATTCTAATTTTCTTCTCTCAAAATTTTGTGTGTGTGTACAAATTTAATGGAGGAAATGGATTGTGTTTCTCTGAGCAATCCATGAAATTCGCTCATAATTCTCATGGAATGTAGAATTAGGATAGTAGATTGAATTGAATCACATGTCTAAATCATATCTATCAACATACAATAAAATAAAATAATAACTTGCATGCAATTTACTAGCTATGATTTATATAGGTTGGTTTAAGTATTAATGCAATAAAGTGAGATAACTTTTCCTTTACTTGTAAAATTGATGATTCGGTTCCTAAAAATGTACAAAATAATATACAACTTGTTATTCCAAAGATAAAGAAAGATAAACTTTCCTCTCCATTTGTTGTTTTGAATTGGAGGATGTTTCAACTAACAACATAGGATGCTCCTCCGAATAAATTAGCAAGCGCTCCCTGCAACCAAAAAATGTAATTCCAATTTTCTTAGAATCAAAGCTACTACAACTTGGGACTTCATATAGGAAAAGGTTTCACAAACATCACCAATTCATGAATGAAATATTAGGTCCAACATGAAACTAATGTAAGTTAACCTAAGCATATGCATGGCATCCAATTTCATCAGTTGTCTGTGTAATTAATATGAGCATTGTACATAAAGTGGAGACATTTTGAAATATTCTACAAGTGCTTCAATTTCTCACCTTTTGGCAAAAATGATGGATACAATTCATATATAGTTTGATATTAATGTCTTAAAAGAAAAGGCATTTACCACCAATGGCCACAAACAACTAAAAATTAGTCAATGGGATTGCTAACTACATTATGTGCAATTCTTTAATAGTGGTCAGGGAAGCTTCAGGAGACCTATAGGTGATACTCCCAATGAATGTTTAAATTTTATTTATAATAATGATCTCTACCTCAAAGTTCAGCTCCAATTCCAATAACGTCAGATGATGTTGGTGTCCTCTATGCTTTACACAAAGTTTTCACACAAATTAGTTGTTACACCATCAATCGGGTATACTTATGGTTGTAATAAATATGTTGTAGTCAAATACTTTGAATATTTTTCATTACATTACCTACCCATGGTCAATATCTATCCCGCAATCAAGTTTTTTCCTTCAACAAATGTGCAATAAAATCAATTCATAAAATAGACAAGTACAACTATACTTAAAATGAAGAAATCAACATGTTATAATCAATGAAACGACAATAAGATATCTAATTGACAAATTCATTATGGGGATAACTTACAAATATGCATTAGAGAATGACACAAATTGTCATTATATTCCTTGCCACTGTGAAGACCTGCATATATCATGACAAAATGGTATGTTCATATAAGTGATTGATAGTTATGTAAAAAAAGGCATAACATATATGAAATTCTAAAAAAACGAAATGAAAATACCTGAATGATCTTCTCTTGGTTTCAAGAATACCTAATTCTCTTCTAAACAGGGCCAACCACGTGAACGTTGAAGCTCATATCTCCCCTCCCCCCCTCACATCACTCTCAATTCCCCACACCCAATCTATCTACTGTAAAAATAAATGAAAGTTACATAACACAATAAAATAGATAAGATCCATGCATAAACAGTAGCAAAACAAAAAATATATGCATGAAAGGAAAATGCAAGTAATAATCTAAGATATAATTTTTTACAGATACAACTTAAATGAGAACAGATAAAAAAATCATGCATGCTACTTACTGAACAGCATCCAACCATGTTCCTTCACAATCTTGTTGAACATAATCCATGCTGCCATCACTTATAGCTTCATCATATTTGCATTTCGCCCCTTCAAAATCTGCAACACTTGATAAATCTACATACTCCAATTCATATCTATTACAATTTCTTGGTCCCTTCAGAGGGCATGTCAAAACTACACACTGATCATTCTCTACCGGAACTTGTACATAAAATACTTGTTTCTCTTGTGATTCTATAATAAATGGATCATCTTTCACTTTATCCTTACTCAAGCATCTCTTCAGATTCACCATGGTGAAACCAATTTCATCAAATTTCATTCCATTCTTATTTTGTACATCTATACAATCACATTTGAACAATGGATACTGCACCAAATAGTAGTCCATTAACATTATTTCTTGAATCACTCCATAATATGGTGTTGTTTGATGTACAGGCTTTGCACTTGATCTCATTAATGTGTGTGCATATATGCACACACCACTATTTTGGATCACCATAACATTTTCTATGCTTTTAACATGAAATATACACCCATTTATTAAGTAGCCATCATACTTAGTTGCATATTTCCTTGGGCCATGTGTCAACCATTTAATGGTATCAATAATATTTTATTTTCCTTCCACCTGTAAATTTTTAAATGTCTTTAGAAAACCATGCAATTTCAAACTATATTAAAAGAATCTCACTTTCATACATCATAATAGTCTTGTTCAATGAAGTTAAATTAAATATAATATGAATAACATATCATTACATGTTTTCTTGTAGTAAGACTTCATCTTTTTGGGCTTGGATGTTACTATTGGCAATTTTAGTCAAGTGCATCCTAATTTCAAGTAATGTCAATAAACAATTTATGAAAATTTTGTGATATATTATAATAAAAAATGATTTCATAAGGATGTGCTTATTACTTTCTCTATCCAAGGTTGAATTTCATCTATGTTGTGTAAGACCCATATGTGGGCTTGTAACAAACTAGTTTTATCTAATTCAATAGAAGTTCCACTAGATAAGTCCTTCCCATATTGTCCAACCTCTCCTTCTTCATCGTCCCAAGCTTCATTTCTACTAGGAATGCTTTCAATATATTTTATACCTTCAACATATCCAGCACAAAATTTTATGGATTCCTCCACAATGTAGTTTTCAGCTATGCATCCTTTGGGCCTATTCTTATTTTTCACATAACTTTTGAAAAGTTTCATGTTCCTAGAAAAAAAACACAAATTGTAGTCAAATCAAAAGTATGAATAAAGATTTTCTAGTAATGTATTATTATTATAAGAACATAAGATGTTGGGATTTATGTGGATTTGCACTTAATCAAATTTCACTAACCTTTCAAAATGGTACATGCATCGATATGCAACTGGTCCACAATAACGTACCTCTTGCACCCGGTGTGCAGTCAAATGTATCATTATATCAAAGAATGAAAAGGGGGAATATTTTTTTATTAAGAACAAATTTTCCACAAAAACATCTTTTAAGTTATCAAGATCTGTTGGATCCACCATTTTTTCACAAATTGGCCTATAAATGAAGCAAAGCCTACAAATAGTGGTTCGAACTGCTTTTGGTAGCACATGGCGCAATGCTACTAGAAGGATTTGTTGCATGAGAACATGGAAATCATGTGCTTTCATACTATGAATCTTGTGATATTTCATATATACGTTATTTCTAGGGTTTGAACTATATCCATCTCGAACTTTTAACCTGAACAAAACACCACAAAGACTCTCTTTCTCCTTTTTTGAAAGAGTGTGTGGTGCGGGTGGAAGAAATTTTTTTGTTCCTTTTTATTGTGGCCATAGTGACCTCCTTATAACCAACTGTTGTAATTCATCACGAGAATTTTTCCCATCCTTTGATTTATCTTTTATATACATAAGGGTTCCAAAAATACTTCCGCGTACATTTTTTTCTATGTTCATTACATCTAAAATGTGACGGCCTAGGAGTTTATGCATCCAACTGTATCAAAAATGAATGAATTATAACATCAAAGAAAAACTAAACAATATATTCAAATTAAACACAATGAAATCCTTCAAGCATCATACATTTCATGCCTTACGTTAATGTGTGCACATACCTCCCAACATGGTAAATTGAATAGAATTGACCTTTTCTTCCACATGACAGTCTTTGAATTTTCACCTTTTAAAAAATTTCTCTTTCTTTTTGTACTTTTAGTATTTCCCCATTTCTCTTCCCTTCTTTTTCTGTAAAAATATATGACACTTATACAATTTTAGGTGCAATGAGATGCTCAGACTTCCCATTAAATGGTCCTTTTTGTGAATGATACTTATGATTTATTGGAAGATATCTCATATGTCCCATGTACACACACATCATACTACATTTGAGATACATTGAATTTGTGTTCCTTCCACATATATGGCATTTTCAAAACCCTTTAGTCGTGCAACCAGTCATATTTCCATAAGCAGGAAAGTCATGGATTACCCACATCAATATAGCCTTCATATTAAAGAATCACCTTGAATGAGCATCGTATGTCCTTGCCCCTTCATCCCATGCTATGTTGAGTTAATTTACCAATGGTTCCAAATAAACATTTATGTCATTTCTTGAATGCTTCAGACCAGATATTAACAATTACAACAAATAAAAGCTCATTTTCATGCATAACCATGGCGGAAGGTTATATGTGACTAGTACTGTCGGCCCTACACTGTGAGTACCACTCAAGTTTCCAGAAGGATTAAATCCATTCACTGCCATTGCAAGCCATACATTATGAGCATCATTGTAAAAATTGGGCCATTTAGAATCAATAGTTATCCATGTCAGGATATCAACTGGTTGGTGCATTATTCCATCCTTACTTTCATTTTCATGATGCCACCTCATTTTCTGTGAAATATATGTAGAGTTGTAACAAAAACATAAAGAATCATATATACATTGAAATACTTAGGAGATTAAAGAAGATGATTTTTTAGTAGGTTGGTAGTACATGAAGGTGTATGATATAATGGAATTATAAGAGTTAGAAATCATACATGTACATTCTCTTCAACCTCGGCACTATAGGGAAATGCCTCAACACTTTGGTCAAGACACCTGTACAGACCTTTTCCGAATGAGCATAAACCTTCCATCTTGATTTTCCACTTGTTGGGCATTCATTTATTTTTTCATATTTTCTCCAATATAAAATGCAATCATTGTGGCATGCATGTATCATTTCATAGTCCAAACCCAATGATTTAATCAAAAAATTTGCAGCATATGTATATTCTGGAAGTGTATTTCTTGTTGGAAGAATTTGTCTTTGCAACTTCAACAACTGGGAGAGACATGCATCAGACCATCCATTTCTCACTTTAAGGTTTTACAATTTCACTATGACCGATAGCTCAGTGAAACTAGTGCAACCTGGGTACAATGGTGCCTTGGCATATTCAATTAACATTATATATTGATTGATATAATTATTCCATTGATGATAGTTAGCCATTTTCACAATTCACATATAGATTTTCATTATAATATTGATAAGCACCATTCACCATTTCAACCATATGATCATCAACCATGGTTGCATTGTTATGATTGTCATTCTCAAGAACTTCAGTATCATTTGTAAGCAATGTTGCAAACTCAACATTATTATTATCATATTAATGTTCAACTATGTGTTCATCACCATGTGTAATTTCGTGAGGAAAATCATGCATCTCTTTTGTGTGGCATTTCTTGCTCTTGTCAAATATATAGTCCTAAGTAGGAGCTCTCTCTCCATGTAAAAACCAAGTTTTATATGAACTCATTATACCATGAATCATCAAGTGGTCTTTTACTTCCTCAAACATCAATAATACAACATTGCAACATTTTTTTCGAGGGCATCTTGTGGTGTTATTATCCTCTGAATGCGTTTTTGCAAACTCTATGAATTCTTCAACCCCGATTTGGCATTCCTTTGACATCCTACGTAGAACCAATTTCTAGATCACATAAGAAAAAACCATAAAAAATTACAATGAAGACATATTTTATAAAATATCATATTGAAGAATCAAATATACAAAATATACCTCGATTTCAAATCTGTCCAATGCCTTTTTTGTCCATTTGAAAATAAAACCAACCCAAATTCTCCAATGGCTCCTTGAGAGTTGGCCTCTCAACTTCCTACAAATATACGGTTAGCAATATCCATCTAGTACACCCATATGATTTCCAAAATAGCCTTTATCAGCACATGACAACCATATATTAAACCATACAAGCTTCCAGTACCTTATAATAACCAAATCCAACCATCATTTATATAATATTTTGGTTTTATATTAAAGCCAAGATATTTAATTTTTTAACCCATTAATATAGCTCAAAGAATATCATTTCTAGTTGGTTTCTGGACTATAACCATACCAATGATCCATGCAATCGTCTTGTAAGGTATGTATGCCAATGACCTTCATGTTTTCCTAGCACACCATTGATCCAGTTTCAAATTATCATAATGCTTTCTCCAGTTCTAAAGGAAAATCGGGATTCTCAACAATGAGCTTGGGTAGATTGATTTTTTTTCCAAACCACATTGCATTTCCATTACACATAACAAAACTAACAAAAGGTGCATGCATACTTGTAACTCACAATATGAAGCATAAATTAGAACAAGGATCCAAATGCAACTAATGTTTAGCAATATGCTACAAGCCACTAGCTACCAGAAACCAACAATAATGGGAAACCATTGGAGGACAAGAAATATCCATAATGGAAAACTAGGTATGCGCTTTGCAACCCTTTTTATTGTCTTAGAATGCCTCTTTTGCAGGATATTAGTTCTAAGCCTATAGAAATCTTAGGTTCCCTTTGGGTTTAATGTTGACATGTTTCAATCATACTTGAGGCATGAGTCAATTAATTGGTTTGAATTTATCACCCGCAAAAATGGAGAATGTCCTCAATACATGTTACATCATTACAATATGTCTACCCACAATTAGGAAGGACAATAACATTCCTCGGTTTTCATTGTATGAAGTGATTTAATTGGTGATAGACTAAATCTTCTTGGTTCAGTATATGTTATGAAAATTTCAAAACTCAAGTCTTCAAAGCTGTGAATTGGTCCATTAAAATTCTTGGGGAAGGAGTCTATAAGGGTGACAATAAAACAAAAATTGATTTCATGGACAACTAAAAGGGAATGAGAGTTTTGAAAAAATCCTACTAGAGTGGAAAAATTGGACAATAGGTGCAAACAAGAAATTATGAACCACAAACATTCAACATGTGGGAGAAAATACTAAGAAGTGGGTGAAGTTTGGATAACAAGCATGGCTTCTTGAGGAAACTGAATTGAGTTAAGCTGAAGAATCCATCGAATTTGGTACTTAGTATAGAATTGTAGGGAATTTCACCATAGCCTAAGATCATGTACCCTCTAATTCTACACTCACTTTATTCCCTTAAACATCTCGATTCTCCTCTACTATATTATTAATGTTCTATTTCACCCACTTATTTTTAGGTGTAACCAACCCCTTCCTCAAAACTATGTAGAATTCTTAAAGGTGTCCAAGATAATGACAATATCCACATTGAAATAAAGTTTTAGTAATCTAAAGTATTAGAAAATTCCAATCTCCCCAATAGAAAATTTTCTATCTTAGCACTAATAGCGCCAATTTCATCTATGAATATGATCGAGGGTGTTGTTTTTTATGCTTTGGAAAACAAAGTACGAATATCATCCTCTGACTCACCTCCTTAAATTTGTCTACAATGCTGCTAGAAGATTGCTCAAGGATCGAAATGATGAAGTTTCAGGGGTTTTTTACTGTCGTTTCAACCATTTTGGCACAATTTCTACTTTAAAAGACAATATCAAGTCTATATATTGTTGTTCTAGGGTATAAAATGAACTCTGTGCTTCCTGGAAGTGGATTTTAATGCTATCTTCATGCCTAGAATTGCTGTGACTTATCCAAAATTCATGGTTTTAGGGATGCTCCTTGTTATTTATACCCAAAAATTCAAAAAGACCGTTGTTTGAGGTTAAATATGTGCCGATAATTACTTCAACTTGGAAGATATGAGATTTAATCATGAAAAGAGCTCATAAAGTTACCTAGAATGACTTAAAGGTTAAATCACACCCAGACTTGGTTTTTAGGGTCTAGATTTACTCAAATCTGCTTTTTAGGTCTGTTTACACCCTTTTGTGGAGAAAAGCACCCAAAATTCATAATTATTATGTAAAGTACTGATTAGGAGATTAGAACAACCCTTATTTGCAGTGTTCCACCAAGTTTCTGGGATGCAAGAGAACATGAGTGTGGAAACACACATTGGGGATGTGTAGAGACACCCCCAAATTTTGGGTTATTTTGTATTAATCTTGCACATTGATCTAGGGACTAAACATCAATCTCATCAAAGATTAATCAACAAATAACTCATGAAATGGTGTAATCAGTCTACAGAATGAGTAGCCGCTCTGTATAATCAGATGAAAGAATGATAATACAATTACAATGTCATGCTATAGGCATGAATGAATGAGCAATTCAAATCCTCAAGGAGGTCATTTGAATTGAATGAGTGAGTCTAGATTAACTGACTATAAGCCATAGTCCACACTTAGTTAACCACTGATCAAAACCCTAATTGACTCAATTGAACCCTAACTGAAGCTGAAGTGCAATAAATGATTGAGTCTCAACTGAAAGAGATCAAGCACATGTCATAGCAATCCAACGATCAAGTGCTAGCAGTTCAATGACTCTAATGAACCCCGATGAGGTTAACTGAAGTTGAACTGAACATCACAAGTTGGTGGAGCCGCCCCTGTTGACTCCAGTTCATTAATTAATCATTAAATAATCAATTAAATGAAAGGAGTCACCTTCACTAACCTGTTTAACTGATTGTTACCACCAGTTAGAATTTAGGTGCATTAATATCACACAGATCAGCCCCGGAGTGCTCCAGTTAGCCTCCCTGAATGTAGGAGAAGGCTAAGTTAGCCTCCTTGACTGAAGGTAGGCGTGGGTGTGACTGGATGATGACATTTAATGCTCCACTGATGTCAATTAATGTCAATAATACTTAGGATAGTGGTTTAACTAGGCCAATTTGACCAAAAAGAGTGTGTATGGTGGTAAATGTCTCCAACACCCCCCTTAAGCTATACTCAGGAGGAGTTAGAAAACACAAATGCATTAAAATGCTAGGGCCATGGCAACTAAGGACATAGGTCACCTTGTACAATGATGAAACTGTAACAATGCTTAAAACAAACTAACTGAGGAAAAGAGGGAAAACCCAGTGGGAAAACCCCCCCTCAAGTTGAACACTAAAAGTAGTCTGAATCACCCTGATGAACTCACCCCCAATAGTGAACGGAGGTTAGTGAACTTATTTTCTGAAAATCTCTTGGTGAAAATGTCTGCAATATGTGCATCAGTTGGGCAGTATTGCAGAATGATGGTCTTGTCATGCACTAGCTCCCTGATATAGTGCATGTGGATCTCTACATGCTTGGTCCTCTGCCTGGTAAATAGATCCGTGGATATCTTAATATCACTTTGATTGTCACAAAAGAGGACAGTGGACAAAGTACTACCAAGATCAAATTTTGAAAGAATGCCTTGCAACCAAACTGCTTGGATGCAAGCAATCACCGCTCCTTGATACTCAGCCTCTGCTGAAGATAGTTCTATGAAAGATTGATTTTTCCTTGACCAGAAAATGGGGCCACCACCAAACATGAATACATATCCTCAATTAGACTTATGATCAATAGAATCACCCACCCAATCGGAATCTACGTATCCAACCAGCTCTAGCTCGGAGTCTGCAGCATAATGAATGTCGTAGGTCCTGGTTCCCTGAATATACTGTACGATCCTCTTGGCTGCCTTCCAATGAATATCATGAGGCTTCTACATGTATCTTGATACAGCATTCATGGCATAAGAAATATCAGGCTGAGAATGTTCCAAGTACAACAAGCTACCAATCAGTTGTCGATAGATAGTGCAGTCCATGGGAGGTGTGCTTTTTCTTTCTTCAAGGCTGATCCCTGAAAGGAAAGGGAATGGTGCAGGCCTACATTCAGCCATGTTAAACTTTAATAATAGGTATGAAATTTATTTGTACTGAGTGACCATAATCCCATCAGAATTTTTCTCAATTTCGAGCCCCAAAAATTGTTTTAGAAGCCCCAAATCACTCATTTCAAAGGCATTGTGGAGAGTAGTTTTGATGGCTGAAATGGAGGAAACTGTGATACCTGTGATCATTAATTCATCAACATATAAAACAATGATAATTATATGACCATAATACTACTTTAAATACACATTTGGATCTGATCTACACCTCTAAAATTTATGCGAGAGAAGGAAGGCATCCATCTTGGAATACCACTCTCTTGGGGCCTGTTTTAACCTGTATAGTGACTTCTTTAGCTTGAAAACGAAATATGGATCAGTGATGTAGCCTTATGGATGCTTCATTTATATCTCCTCATGAATATCTCCATGCAGAAATGCTGACTTAACATCCATGTGATGCACTTCCCAGTGCTTGGATGCTGAAATTGCCAAAACAAGGCGAATGGAGTCCATTTTTGCAACCGGTGCAAAGGTCTCATGGTAGTCCACACCTTGGACCTGAGAAAAGCCTTTTTCCACCAGAATCACCTTATATTTGTAGTTTCTTCCATCAACATCAACCTTGGTCTGAAACACCCACTTGAATTGAACCAATTTCCTTCCAGGAGGAAGAGAAACTAGCTCCTAAGTGGTGTTTTTCTGAAGAGAATTCATCTCTGCATCCATGGCAACTTGCCATCTCGGATCCTTCCGAGCATGATAGTAGGATTTTGGATCTGAAATAATCATCAAATATCAAGTTTCATACAGAAAATTATCAAAACAAGAGAGCGCAATACCTGCTCTTTGGAAATCAGACTGGGTTCTCTTTGGATCATCCGGATTTCCAATGTTGTCTCCTGCGGAGGAGAGTGTCTATCGGGCCCATGTAGGAAGATGATTTTGCACTTTAGGTTATGATTCAGCATCTGATAATTGTTTCACACTGATATTAGAAACCATAGGATCCAAATCAGGGTCATCACCCCCAATTTCATCATCCAAATATTCAGTAGAATAGGAAGGAAATTCAGCAGTTTTCTCCTTCACTAGTTCCACCTCCTGAAGAGGCTCATCGAACTTGACACTTCTCTTGATGATGATATATTTGGTATTGATATCCAGCAGCTTGAAACCTTTAGATTCATTAGGATACCCAATAAACATACATTCTATGCTTTGTGGTTGCAAATCCCTTCTTTTATCAAGCGGAATTCAGGCCCATGCAGCGGACCCAATCACCCATAGGTTCGACACATCCGGCTTGTGTCCAAAGTATGCTTCAAAATGGGTATTCCCTTTCACATATGAGTGTGGAACCCTGTTATGAATGTATTCTACATCATACATGGCCTCATCACACAAATTTACAGCAAGTTTCTTGGATTCCAACATACAGGTGGTCATCTCCTTGAGAGACTAATTCTTCCTTTCTGCTACTCCGTTCTGTTGGGGAGTGTAGGGAATTGAATGTTGGACCTGAATACCACTTTGGGAGCATATGTGCAGAAACACATTACTGAAATACTCCCCTCCATTATCAGATGTCAATATCTTGATCTTAAGCCCAAAGGCATTTTCGATCAAGGCCTTCAATTCAAAAAAAAATTCACATACTTCAGACTTCTTTTTGTGAAAGAAGACCCATGTGTACCTTGAAAAATCATCAATAAAAGTAAGAAGATACCTTGATCCATTCATGGATGTGATAGGCATCGACCCACTGATATCAGAATGTATCAGCCCTAATATGCATGTATCTCGATTTTCCTTCCCCTGATCGAACTTGTGCTCAGGTTGTTTTCCAATCACACGGCCCTTGCAAATTCCCATGGTTGCTGTAGAAGGAGCAAGTCGACATAAGTCGACTTGAACAAAGACCGACTTAGTCGATTAGCCGACTAATTCGAGAGACCGACTACGTCGGTCGGCTGAGTAAACACAATAGTTAGTCTGTTAACTAATAGTCGTGTCGGTTCGGTGAACCGACAGGTAGTTATGATTGTAACTGTCTGTAACCTGTATATTAGGCTGTTGAGCCACTCAAGAAAGTAGTTCAGTTCTTGGCTTTGTATGATCTATTGAGAATAATATAATCTGTTCATCTTATCAGTTCTTGTCTCTTGTATCTGTGAATATTCTATGTATTTTTGTATGTATTATTGGTAACCTTATGTGATCTGTGAGATTACAACATTGGTTCCGTTGCCGGTAGTACATAACTGGAATATATGCTCACATATGATACCAGAGCAGGAGATCAAGGACTGGTGGGAGAGAAAAATTGCTAACTATCTACAAAATTACGCAAGAAGGAACAGATTGACAGTCGCAGAAGCAAAAGCCAGATTTTTCACTGAAACTCACGAAAAATTTGTCGAATCCGTGCCCCATCTACTGAAGCAACTTTTGGATGAGAAAGCCGGACAAGACTAAAGAAGCACAGTTACTCCAGAAACTGATCCGAGGAGGACGTACAAATCTCTCGGAGTGGTTCGAAAAGATAGCCGACGACTTCTGTGAGGAACAAGCAGTCGAAGACAGGACCTCTGTGGAAACCGTCCGACAGAAATTTTTCACCGAACTTACTGATCAATTCTTGTGTTCCTTACCGGATTTACTGTTCAAGTTTCTAATAGAGAAAGGAGCAGGGCACATTGTTGAACCTCGACCTCTATTACGTGAACCACCCTCAAATACTAACTAGGCGGAGAAGCAGAAGCAGTGGGAAAAATTCATTGCTGAAAGGGAGTGGGAATACTTCCTGAGTAAGTAGACACCATCCGAGCTTTCTAAAAAGCGTTGGGTAGGCCATGGGGGGGTAGCTGCTCGTGTGTCGGACCTAGAGCATAGTGGATCCTAGTCGACCAGAGTCGTCGTCACCAGTAATGCATAATCGACCGAAGAGGAACTGAAGGCATAGTATTGTACTACAGTATGTCGGACATTAAGAGAATCGAAAGGGATGAAAGACAGAAGAAAAGGGAAGCTAGACGAGAAAGGGCCGCAGAGCTGCAGCAAAACCCTAGGGAGACCGACCATGATGAAGTACCGCCAGAGTCGGGTCATGACCGACGCAGAGAAGGCGAAGAAGAAGAAGCGGCATCCCCTGAAGATGATGAAATGTGGATAGAGCAGCCAGAAGCTCTCCAACTAATTGTTCCCGCCGAAGGAGTAACCCTTTCCACAGTAAGTCCGCGTACCAGAATACAAACTATTATTGAAGATGACCTTCGACTAAGAGCTGGTGACATTACACTCTGGAGCCGACTAGGTGATGAACCATACCCGGGTCGACATCTCGTCATACGTCGATCGATCGAAGGTAATTGGGTGACCTTTCAAATAGCACCTTCCTTTCGTAGTATCCACTTGCTCCTGCCGACACATGAAGGAGCACCCCCCCTGCCACACACAACTTCAAAAGATACACAAGAATCACACTTGAGCACGCAAAGTGACAGTGGGTCATTAAGAAGACAAATTATCAACAATCCGCTCTTCGACGAGACAGAGTCGACACCCGACGGGAGCACAAGTTCCGTCGACCAAAACCCCATCGTCACCCCGACAGACTCGTCCGACTCAACAACCCCACCCCTTACAACACCACCTCCCCCACCCCCTCCCCCACCTCCACCTCTGACATCATCAGAGAGTAGTGACAGTGACTCCGATATGGGTCACGGATCTGCTCAGATTCCCCTTTATGAGGGTGACGAAGACCCCAGACGACACTGGTTAGTCTGCGAGTCGATATGGGAGGCTAATAAAGTAACAGAAGAAGACCGACAGATAGCCCAGTTCGCAGGAGCCCTTCGGAAAAGAGCTCTCACATGGTATATGACATTTACTGAAAGGCAACCTAGAGCAACAAAATCAGAGATAAAGACGCAATTCCTATCCTTCTTCAAGACTCCCGATGCTAAACACCTGGCAGCCAAGAAGCTGAAGACGACCCAACAGAAGCCAGGAGAAACAGTCCGCAATTATGATAAAAGATGGAAGGATCTATTGAGTCAGTTGGACTATGTCATCGACAAAAAATTACTCATTCAATGGTTCCTTACAGGACTTTCACAGAAAGTTCACCGACA